>JAJLUL010000247.1:0-19459 GCA_030564325.1 Blastobotrys capitulatus | reverse complement strand
TATATAAACAATAATAAATCCTTAAAGCGGAATAAAATGAAGCGTAGCGGAAACTTGAATGAAAACTTGTTTGTAAAGTGTGTAGTAAAAAAGTGTGTAGTAAAAAAGTGTGTAGTAAAAAAGTGTGTAGTAAAAAAGTGTGTAGTAAAAAAGTGTGTAGTAAAAAAGTGTGTAGTAAAAAAGTGTGTAGTAAAAAAGTGTGTAGTAAAAAAGTGTATTCAATTCATTCATTAAATCATTTATTTTATAGTAGTACATAAAAATATAAAAATTATATAAGAAAAAAAATATTACAAAAAATTCATATAGTTAAAAGTTTTTTAAGTGTATTCAAGTGTATTCTATTATATAAATTTGTAAGAATTTAATATATTTACGCCCATTTTGGCAAATTCTAAAAAAAAAAAAAAAAAACGTCTTCAGGTCGATTGGCCCAGTTGGTTAAGGCATCGTGCTAATAACAACTCTTCGCATAAGATCAAAAATCTTATCAGTTAACGCGAGGATCGGCGGTTCGAACCCGCCATCGACCATTTCTTTTTGTCGTATGATCATTCAGTCTTTTTAGTTGGTTATTTTTTCTTAAATCATTATCATTAACAATTATCATGGTTGACTTTGACTCGTGAATAATTATCGATAAGTTGTAGACATAAATTGGATATATATATATATATATATTACCAATTAGGCTGATTATTTGAATCAATCAATTATAATATGCAATGTTGAGAAGACCGAAAATAGTATTATTGAAGCAGAATTATGAGATAAGAAAAGTGAATGTCAAGAAGAAAGAAAAATAAAAATAAGGAAGGTTGGTTTTCACTATGCATAATCATGCATATTATGGGGTAGTTCTTTTTTTAAAATTGGAAGATGAGCTTGCGCTGGTTTGAAAATACCAAAATATTGGATACAAAAAACAAAGTGGAACTTACTGTATTCCAGGTTTATTAAAAAAAAAAAAAAACTCTAATAAAAACTATGATTTATAGATTGTTTTTTAACTTTATGTGCTAGCTTCTTTTGCATATCTTTATTAGCAGTTTGGACAGCTTCTTTTAATCTTACAAAATCTCCAAATTTTGTAGGGTCATTATTTGCTAAAATCCTTAATATTTTCGGAACATGTTTACCACTTGCTCTAAGTAAACCTTCGTTCTTTAATGACCTGCCATGTGCTAATAAAACAGCCAAATGTAAAACTAGTGCAGCATTTTCATCATTAGTATTTTCAACTTGTTGCTCTAGATTATGCATCAAATCATCTTTAGTTTTGATCAAATCATTTTTATAACCAAAATTTTTATCCAATTGCTCATTCAAATCTTCAATAGAAGTAATTGAACTGTTATGAAGATTTAAATGGTCAGATGCATAAATTGCCAATTCTAAAAATAATTTATTACTCAATTTAGGATCTTCAATCGATTGAACGCCTAATGCGTATACTTTGATTTTGGCTGTCATATTTTTTTGATAGTTATCAGCTAATTGTCTTAGTTCAACTAATAATTGTTGATTATAGTCATTAACAATTGATTTTGCATGCCTATTTAAAATAAATTTTATAACCTTCTCTGGAGTATTTAAATCATCAAATTTAACCACCCGAGTTTCAGTCATTCCATGTAAATCCACAAATCTTTTTAATGCTTGATCATTCAATTGATCTAAAATTTCTGATCTATTTTCTGAAAATAATTTTTGAGCATCGGATGGTACATTAGATAATAATTCATCTTTCCTCTGTTTACCAAATTTATCAATAAAGGTTTTTGAAATAAAATAATTGTCAGAGCTTTTGGTTTTAAAAGATAAATTTTTTGAAATATAATCATTAAATTGTTGAAAATTATTATAAGTATACCCTTGATCGTTAATTTTTTGAGTCGCAATATCAATCAAATCTTTAATAAAAGAATCTAATACAGCATACCCATTAATAAATTTAATTGGTTCTTTTTCAAAAATTTTTTGTTGATCTTTTGATTTTAACTCAACATATCCTACATCATTTAGTTGCTTTAACAACGCTGTTTTCTCATTAATAGCATAACTTTCTGGTATAAACAAACCTTTATCAACAGTACCTTTAATTCTATCATCATTTTTTATCCATTTGTTATCTTTATATTTGTTAGCTAATGCAGCTGGAATATCAATTTCAATATCTTGAAGTAATATAGGCTCAGTATATTGATTTAATTGATTAATAAAAGCTTCTTCATAAAAATTTAAAACTAACGTAGATATAATTAAATTATTATCTAAGATAATATCAGAATCTTTCAATTCATTAACAATCCAAATCAAAGTTTTCATATCAATTTTTAATTCATTACATGCACTTAGTGTATCAACATATCCTTTTGAAACCTTATCTTTTAATTGTTGTTTGATCGTTGAAACTTCTCCTTTTGTTAAAACATTATCTCCATTATAATAAAAACCGATACATTTAGTTTTGTTTATTAATTGTTTAATAATATAATTTGGAAGATCTAATTTTGATCCAATTAATCCAATACTGGTTCTGCCATTTTTCTCTAATATTTCATCTAATTCTTTTTGTGCTTGTGTCTCTGTAACAACCTCTTTTTTACTAATAGTTAAGTATATTTCATCTCCTGCTAATATACTAAGACGTTTAAGCGATTGTGTAACTATTTCTGATGCATCTGAAGCCGTATAGCCTACTTTATCTCGCCAAAATGGCATTTTGATAAAAAATTGTTGTTGTGATGTGTAACGTTGGAAAAAAAAGACACCTTAGCGAGGGCGCACACACAACTTGTATAAGCCTGTAAGCCTTATAGCCTGTAGTGATGTTTAAGCAGCACAGAATATGTACAGTGTATGTATAAATAAGCTAATTAAGTTGGGTTGGGAGTTTTAAAATTTATAATTTGATCACGATTCGAAAACAGCTAGTAATCATAATTTCGCCTCAGTAGATGCGGCAATAGAACTTCAGGCTTTCATATGTTGGTTATATAGCTATAGTACAATATTTATCTTGATATACTACAGATTCCATAGTAACCATACACATATTGTATATCATGATTAAAGACAGTTCAGCTTTAGCAAATTTAAGCATATCTAATATTGTAACACATCTACCGTAGATATTAAATGTAACACTATTTTGGTAACTGATAATCGTGACAGTCAATTGGTAAAATATCACCATTGACGCGTTATTTTTCAAAATTGATTCTGATTATCTAATAGCCAGTTAAATGTACCTACCATTATATATGGTTAATACGTCTTAACTAGTAGACGACTAGTGGCCTGTAATTTGAATAATGTTCAATTATATACCCTAAGCTGTTATGATAAAACAATATTATGTACAGGTATGTTTTAATTAATTTATGTGGACATGTGGCTCTATTACTTTTACCAAAATATAAATCATTTCATTAAAAATTAGAAGAAAAATTGTTTTACAATTTGACAAGATTCATATCAATTACAATACTTTTATTAGAGAGTACAGAGTATAGACTAATTCTAAACAAAGCTTTCCTACAGTAGTATAGTGATGTGATATCGGATCGGTTACAACGGTTTAATAAATTGAGTTTATGTGGTACTAAAAACGCGTCACAACAAAAAAATAATTAAGCTTCAACTTTTTTTCGCTACACTTAAATTAATTTCGCACTAAATTTTTCAATAAAATAAAAAAAACCAACGCGTCTTTTTCTTTCCACTTTTTTTTTTTTTTTTCATTACCACTTTTTCTTCAAATTAACTAGAATAAAAATGGCAGAACAAAACGACCAACAGCAACAACAGCAATTGCCAGATGCTATTCAACAAGATTATAGAATCAAGTTCGAAGAACTTTTTTCACAGACTGATAATGAATTCAATTATAAAGAAGAAATTAGTAAAATGTTAAATCAAAATAAAACGCGATTAGTTGTTAGTTTAGATCATTTAAGAGAATTTGATAGAGATTTATGGAAAAAATGTTTAAATCGACCAGGTGATGTATTACCAGCAGCAGATATGGCATTAAGAGCAGCAGCACATGTTTTTCAACGTGATGACCAATATATTGACCCAACTGCTACATTTTATGTTTCTTTCAAAGGTGCATTTGGTAATCATTCAGTTAACCCAAGAACAATTAAAGCACATCATTTAGGAAAATTAGTTTCAATTGAAGGTATTGTTACAAGATGTTCATTAGTTCGACCAAAAATGGTTAGATCAGTTCATTACTGTGAAACCACTGGTGTATTTCATAGTAGAGAATATCAAGATCAAACTACTAGTTTCAATCCAATTCCAACTCCATCAACATATCCAACAGTAGATCCAGAAGGCCATCCAATCACAACAGAATATGGTTATTCAACATATAGAGACCATCAAACTATATCAATTCAAGAAATGCCAGAAAAAGCACCAGCAGGTCAATTACCAAGAAGTGTCGATGTTGTGTTAGATGATGATTTAGTTGATAGAGCCAAACCTGGTGATAGAGTACAAATTGTTGGTATTTATAGATCATTAGGTAATGTTGGATCAGAAAGTTCTACATTTAGATCATTATTGATTGCAAACTATGTTGTACCATTAGGTAGTAAAGCAAATGGTTCTTTATCACAAACTGTTATTACTGATGGTGATATTAGAAATATTAATAAAATTTCACAACGAAAGAATGTTGTTGAATTATTATCAGAATCTTTAGCACCGAGTATTTATGGACATAAACATATTAAAAAAGCAGTTTTATTAATGTTATTGGGTGGGTTAGAAAAAAATTTAGAAAATGGTACTCATATTAGAGGGGATATTAATATTTTAATGGTTGGGGATCCTTCTACTGCAAAATCACAAATGTTGAGATTTGTTTTAAATACTGCAAATTTAGCAATTGCAACAACTGGTAGAGGTTCATCAGGGGTTGGTTTGACTGCAGCAGTTACTCATGATAGTGAAACTGGTGAACGAAGATTAGAAGCAGGTGCAATGGTTTTAGCAGATCGTGGCGTTGTTTGTATTGATGAATTTGATAAAATGAGTGATGTTGATAGAGTTGCAATCCATGAAGTTATGGAACAACAAACGGTTACAATTGCAAAAGCAGGTATTCATACTACTCTTAATGCAAGATGTAGTGTTATTGCAGCAGCAAACCCAATTTATGGTAGATATGATATTCATAAAGATCCACATCAAAATATTGCATTACCAGATTCCTTATTATCACGTTTCGATTTATTATTTACAGTTACTGATGATGTTAATGATGAAAGAGATAGAACAATTTCTGATCATGTTTTAAGAATGCATAGATATTTACCACCAGGATTAGAAGAAGGTCAACCAATTAGAGAAAATACTTCACAAAGTTTATCAGTTGGTGATGATGAAGTTGAAACAACAGAAAAGACAGATCAAGTTTTTGAAAAAATTGATCCTGTTTTACATGCTGGGTTAATTGCACAACAACGATCAAGAAAAAAGAAAGAAAATACCGAAGTTTTAACAATTCCATTTATTAGAAAATATATTCAATATGCAAAATCAAGAGTACGACCTGATTTAACTAAAGGTGCAGCAGACTATATTGTAAAGCAATATACAGATTTAAGACAGAAAAGTACTAAAGAAAAGTCAGTTTCACCAGTTACTGCTCGTACTTTAGAAACAATGATTCGTTTGGCTACTGCACATGCTAAAGCTAGATTAGGTAAACAAGTATCAGTTAATGATGCAAAAGAAGCTGTTAAGTTGTTAAATTTTGCCATGTTTAGAAGTGAAAGTACTGAAAATGATGAAAATAAAAATAAAAATGTTAATAAAAGAAGAAAGAAGGATAGAGATGGTGATGAAATTATGAATAATTCAGATACCAGTGAATCAGAATTTGAATTAGATGATGAAGATGATGAGGATGATAAATTAGATTTTAGAAATAGACCAATAACCGAAAGACAACGAACATTAGCATCACAAGCAGCTCAAGCAGCAAGTAATATTAGATCAGCATCAACATCTCCTGTCAAACCAAGATCAAGTCAAATCAGATCAAGCCAACCACCATCAAGTTCAGCAATACCACCACAACCTGATTTTACTCAAGATAGATGGGATTCTCAATTAGATTCTCAAAATAGTGAAGCTACACTACAAGAGTCAAATACAATTGATAGTGAGCCAACAATCAGCAATAGTAGATTGGTATTATTCAAACAAATTTTTGGTAGATTAATGGCAGAAATGGATGATAGTTTTACTATTGAAGAATTGTTAGAAAGAGTTAATAAGCATGTTGGTGATGAAGATCAATTTAGTTTAAGTGAAGCAAGAGCTGCTGCTATTAAAATGAATGACGATAGTAACGTATTTTTGGATAAAGATACTATTTATAAGATTTAATACCTTTTCTGTAATGATTTATAGTTTTTTTTTGATTTAATGACACTTATTTATGATTTTTTGTTTATTTGAGTTGTATTTTTTTTTTTTTTTTTTTTTATCGTAACCAACTGTTAAGGGTACGCGGGGGTTGGAATTGACAGGAGTTTAAATCAATCATAGTAAGTTGTGCGTGACACACAAAGCAAGTTGAATTTTCTTGACATTACTATCGATAACATACAAATGAATAGATTACCAACAGAGATTATTGAGATTATTCTTAAAAACCTTGTGGGATTAAATACATCAGGAGCTCAAGCATTGAATTATTTATTAGTCAGTAAAAAATGGTTTGATATTGTTGGTAGTCTAATTTATAATAATCATAGATTATGTTCAATTTTATTATATTATTGTGATAATTATCCAACCGGGTTATCAACTACAATAGTAGATTCTATTAACAGTAAATATACCAAAAAACTAACGAAGGTTGAAACAAGTGCTGTTTTGAAATATTCAGCCCAAAGACGGTCAATCAATAATCGCATCCCATTGAATAGAGTATTAAAATGGTCAATAAAAAACGGTATCAAACTTCAACCACGTGTATTATTACAACTTGACATCAATCAGGATACAGAATTAATAGAGCTTTTGTTAGCAAATAACGTTGATAATAAAGAACTTCAAATTATAGAAGTTTTAGCATTGGTACCAAATAAAGAAGAAAAACAATATTCAAATGCAGCATCAAATATAGAATTGATTTATAAGTTAAAAAATAAATTTGATCATTGTGAATTTATTCTTAATATCTCTTCAAATATTATCGAAGTAGCAAATTTTCAAGAAATGCTGTTACAGTTCAAAGTTATAGAATTGAAATCTTTTAGTGCTCCAGCTGTTCGAATTGAACTAGCACCATTTTTTAAAGAATATATCTATTTAGAAAAATTGGAAATAACATCTGAATTCGGACTAAATATAGATAAAAATACACCAAGTAGTTTGAAGAGATTATGCATTAACTCTGGTTCCATTGTTAAGCCAAGTATTAACATATTAGTCTCGCAATCAAAATCATTAGAGCATTTTGAATATTCGGGAGCTTTTGATAACAATTTATTTGAAATTTTCAAATTATTAAAAGAGAATAAAAATATCAAGTTTTTGAATTCAATCCTTACAGATAAATTCAAAATTAATATCTGTGTATCAGATTCGATTGGTACGGGAATATTGACAAGTCAAATTTTTGATTTTAATGATGACCCAAAATCAAATTTTGTTTTACTAATATTCGATCTTTTTCAATTTAATGGCTATATTGATTTGGAACTAAATGAAGAACAATTTAATGCTTGTTATCAACAACGATTATATCAGAAAATTCAACAATGGTTGATAAATTGTACTCTAAATATTCAAGGTGATCATACAAATAGACAATCAAGGAAATTATACACGGGTATTACGAAATTGAATTTGGAGATGATTGATTTAGAAGAAATAGAATTGAATGAAATGAATCAAAAAATTTTATCAAAAATTGAAGAAATTGTATTTGATAGAGTTTCATTTGACTTTCGGGAGCATTTTAAATTCTTCAATTCTTGCAAATCCCTGGTAATACAAGTAATTGATTACGAAGAATCTAAAATTTTGGCTCCATTATTAATTGAACATTCAAGGTTGAGATATATTAGATATTATGGATCCGAAAGGTTGGAACTGACCAGTGAACAAACTTCCACTTTATTAGCTTTGGATGTAGAAACAGATAATGAAGTTTTATTATGTTTATATGATGCTGGATTTAAATTGAATGAATCTACTTTGAGATTTTCACAAAACAATTTGATGAAAGTTGGTACTGATATTTTAAGTTCCTGTGAAAACCTAGATCTTCAACTTTATGAAGATCTTGAATTTAATATGGAAGTTTTAAAACATCTACCTAATTTAAAATCTTTTGAAAGTTTAGGATTTATTGAAATTAATAATAATAAAGTTAATTCTAGTTTTTTGACCAATCTAGAGAATTTATCTATTGGTATTAGCAGTACAACATCCAGCTTATCATTTTTAAACGAGTGTAAAAAATTGAAAGCAATTCGCTTGTGTATTGATATCACCGAAAATAAAAATTATGATACACATACATACAAAACAATTACCAAACTATTGAATGAATTAAATGTTTTAAATCTCCAAAAATTAGATGTTGATTCTTCAGAAGGTTTTTTGGATAGTGAATTCAAATTGGATTTATTAAAATCTCAAAGTGGATATACAAATACTTTTTGTAATTTAATTCATAAACACCCAAAATTGGAAAAATTATGTTGGTATTTTGATGAAAGATCACCAATCGATAAAGTGATAAAGGTTATGAACAGATTACCACAACTAATTTCATTGAAACTAATAACAAAATCTTCTGATAGTGTTTTCAAAATTTTGAATCTAATTGGAACACAATGTAGATCATTAGAAGAACTCAACATTCATTTTAGTGATAACGATTATAGTGATCAAAAAAAGATCGATTTTCATCTTGGTGATAATGATGTATTATTTCCGAAATTAAAAAGTTTATATATTGATGGACATGATTTGTATGTTGATAACAATTTAACATTGTATAATTATAGTGGAAATGAAAACAATAATTCGCATACACTCCCATCACAAGCCTCCAAAGTCTTTAAATATTATAACAAATTGGGCATAATGTGCTGTAATTGTGAATCAGTTGTTGGATTTTGCGAAGAATTGGACAACTAACTATTCTAACTTTCAATTTTAAAAAGTGTGTGCGGCTCATTTTTAATAAATTTAAATTATATAGATATAACTAGTTTTTCCAATAGGCTCAATTCATACTTTTTTTAGTTGTAAACTGATTCCAAATTTCTTGCATACAATCACTTGTTATTTTACCTTCTAAATCTAATAAACTTTGCAACTCATCATTTAAATGTTTCAAAAATTGTTCACCAAATTCATTGATAATATTATTTAGATCTTTTGGATTATTATCTCTATTACTAACAAATTGCTGCATATTCAAAACACCATCCATAAAACTTTTATGTTGATCTATGTTAACCTGCATAATAGGCTTTCCAACTTTTTTATTAATTACAGAAAATAAATATAATTCCTCATTACAATGATGATTATTTAATCCTGTAGTCCAAGCTTTACATGCCTCATAAAATTCTAAAATTTCATGTGGTTCAATTAACGGGGCTATCTCATAGATCTGGTTTAATTGTGTAATAAATTGATTATGAATAACCCCCATTCGAAATGCTGAATAATGGAATGCATTTTTATAAGGAGTCTTTGTTAATGTAGTTAACAAAAATCGTCCATTCATCATTCATGATGTTTTTATTTTTATCTTGTTTTTTTTTGATAAAGAGATAATTATGGCCACGAAACTGAAAAGATAAAAATAAAAACTATAGTGATGTTGAGAATCGTTGCGCGCTGCCGACGCCTAGATTTAAATGTGATTTTTTTTCAAAGTGTTCTATTCCTTTCTTCCCAAAACGAAATAATATTTTTGTCCTTTTTGATTCTTGATTATTTTTTTTTTTTTTTTTCATTTATATTTCATTAAAACAAACAACCAATTTATTGAAAAAAATGTAAGTTATTATTAAATCAATCAAGTATTTACTAACTATTTTGAAGGTCATTGGTACCCAATCCAATGATTGCGGAGGCTACACTCCACAATCCCCTACCGACAATTCTAAGGCCATATGTATGGCCATTCTTTTTTTTATATCCATTATTTGGTTATATTTATTTCATGAAATATGATGAATATTTGCAAGGATCTGAATGGACATATGTTTATTTAGGAAGTATTGTATCTTTTCAAATGTTATTATGGCTAATGCCATTTTGGAATGTTGAAATCAAAAGATTATTTACTACTCAAAAAGCTAAATCAATTCATGAAGCAGAATTGATTCGTTTGATCCCAGTTGCAAATAATGGTAGTCCAGAAATTGTCCCAATTAGTTTTATTAAAGATAAAGATCATGAAGAGATCAGCTTTTTATTTCAAAAGAGAAGATTTATTTATGATGGTGAATCTTTCCATCCACCACAGTTTAATATTGATAATGAATGTTTAATTAAAGATTTTCAAAAAGTTAAAGGTAATCAAGTTACTGAGGTTGAAAGATTAACTAGACAATATGGTCCAAATAAATTTGATATCCCAGTTCCTACTTTTGGTGAATTATTTAAAGAACATGCAGTTGCTCCATTCTTTGTTTTTCAAATGTTTTGTGTTGCTTTATGGTTTATGGATGAATTATGGTATTACTCATTATTTACATTATTTATGTTGGTTGCATTCGAATCCACTGTTGTTTGGCAACGTCAAAGAACTATGAATGAATTTAGAGGTATGGGTATTCAACCTTATGATATTTATGTCTATAGATCTAATGCTTGGGAATTAATTCAAACTGATCAACTATTACCTGGTGATTTGGTTTCTATTGTTAGATCAAAAGAAGATTCTGGTTTACCTTGTGATTTGTTATTAATTAATGGTACTGCTATTATGAATGAAGCAATGTTATCTGGTGAATCTACTCCATTATTAAAAGAAAGCATTCAATTAAGACCAGAAGGTGATGTTTTAAGTTTAGATGGATTAGATAAAAATAGTGTTTTATATGGTGGTACTAAAGTTTTACAAGTTGGCGATTTAACAAATCCTCATGTTTCAACTCCTCCTGATCATGGTGTTTTGGCAGTTGTTACTAAAACTGGTTTTGAAACTTCTCAAGGTAGCTTGGTTAGAACAATGATTTTCTCAACTGAAAGAGTTGGGGCTGGTAATAAAGAAGCATATTTCTTTATTTTATTTTTGTTAATTTTTGCAATTGCTGCTTCATGGTATGTCTGGACTGAAGGTGTTAAAATTGATAGAAAACGATCCAAATTATTATTAGATTGTATTTTAATTATTACAAGTGTTGTCCCTCCAGAATTACCAATGGAATTAACTATGGCTGTTAATACTTCTTTAGCTGCACTAGCTAAATATTATATTTACTGTACTGAACCATTTAGAATTCCATTTGCTGGTAGAGTTGATATTTGTTGTTTTGATAAAACTGGTACTTTAACAAGTGAAGATTTGGTTGTTGAAGGGGTTGCTGGTTTAAAATCTGATATTAAAGAATTAACAAAAATTGATGAAATTCCTGAACAATCTACTTTAGTTTTAGCTGCTGCTCACGCATTAGTATTATTGGATGATGGTGAAGTAGTTGGTGATCCAATGGAACAAACTACTTTAAAAGGTATTAATTGGGTTGTTGAAAAAAATGATAAAGTTAGATCAAAAGATGGTAAACAAAAATTAAGAATTATAAGAAGATTTCAATTCAGTTCTGCATTAAAACGATCTAGTTCCGTTGCAAGTGTTGATAATAAAACTTTAGTTGCTGTTAAAGGTGCACCAGAAACTATTAAAAAAATGTTAGTTAATATTCCAGATAATTATGAAGAAACTTATAAAGGTTTTGCACAAGCAGGTAGTCGAGTTTTAGCATTTGGTTATAAGTATTTAAAAGATAAAATGAGTGAAAATGAAATCACTAATTTAAATCGTGATAAAGTTGAAGATGGTTTGGAATTTGCTGGATTTTTAGTATTTAATTGTCCATTAAAACCAGATGCTATTGAATCAGTCAAGATGTTGAATGAATCATCTCATCGAGTTGTTATGATTACTGGTGATAATCCTTTAACTGCTTGCCATGTTGCAAAAGAATGTTCAATTGTTGATCAAGATGTTTTAATCTTGGATTATCCAGAAGAAGGTGTTGAAGATTTAGTTTGGCAATCTGTTGATGAACAAGTTAAAATTCCTATTGATATTACCAAACCATTAGATGTCAATTTATATGAACAATATGATTTATGTGTTACTGGTCATGCATTATCTAAATTAAGAGAACATGAAAATATTGTTGATTTATTAAGACATACTTGGGTTTATGCACGTGTTTCCCCATCTCAAAAAGAATGGATTTTAAATACTTTAAAGGAAGCTGGTTATATGACTTTAATGTGTGGTGATGGTACTAATGATGTTGGTGCATTGAAACAAGCTCATGTTGGTGTTGCATTATTAAATGGTACTGAAAAAGGTATGAAGAAAATTGCTGAAAACAACAGAATTAATGCAATGAAAAATATGTATGAAAAACAAGTTGATTTAATGAAACGATGGAATCCAAATGCTGCTACTCCTCCTGTCCCAGTTGCAATTGCTCATTTATATCCTCCAGGTCCAAGTAATCCTAATTATATCAAAGCGATTGAACAACATGGTGGTACTTTAGATGAAGCTCAAAAGATGGAAATTATGGCTGCTCAAAATGCTCCAAGTAATAATAATAATACTAATACTCAAGCTCAAAGAAAAGCTGCTGGGTTAGCTGATCAATTAACTTCAATGCTAGAAGATCAACAAGGTGAAGATGAAGCTCCAACTTTGAAATTAGGTGATGCATCAGTTGCAGCTCCATTTACTTCTAAATTAGCAAATGTTAATGCAATTACTCATATTATTCGACAAGGTAGATGTACATTGGTTGCAACAATTCAAATGTATAAAATTTTGGCATTAAATTGTTTAATTAGTGCATACTCATTATCAGTTTTATATTTGGCAGGTATTAAATTTGGTGATAGACAAGCTACTATTAGTGGTATGTTGATGTCTGTTTGTTTCTTATCAGTTTCTAGATCAAAAGCTATTGAAAATTTAAGTAAGCAACGTCCTCAACCAGGTATTTTTAATATTTATATTATGGGATCAATTCTAGGTCAATTTGCAGTTCATATTGCTACTTTAATTTATGTTACAAATAAAGTATATGAAAATGAACCAAGAAAATCAAATATTGATTTGGAAGCTGAATTTGAACCATCATTATTAAATACTGCTATTTATTTGTTACAATTAGCTCAACAAGTTTCAACTTTTGCAGTTAATTATCAAGGACGACCATTTAGAGAATCTATTAGAGAAAATAAAGGAATGTATTATGGTTTGTTAGGTGTTGGTGGTTTAGCTTTGGCAGGTGCAACTGAATTCATGCCAGAATTAAATGAACAATTGAAATTAGTTACAATGACTGATACTTTTAAATTCCAATTAACTTGTGCTATGATTTTAGATTTAGGTGTTTCTTGGGGTATTGAATTAGTCTTGAAACATTTCTTCTCTGATTTCAAACCAAGTGATATTGCTTTGCATAGAAACGAGCGAGAAACTTTAGTTCAAAAGAAGAATAAATAGGTTTTTTTTTATTTCTTATTCAAGCATAATTTTATTTTTCATAGATATTTTTGGTAGTGCGCGGTTTTCATAATAATAATAATAATTTTTCAATTATTAATTTTTTTCATTTTTTTTTTTTTTCACTTTCATTAAATTGTAGAATAAATACTGATAAAAATGGGTAAAAGAAAGGCAGATAGTAAAGATAAAACAAATTATAAAAAGGCTAGATATAGTTCCCAACAAAGAGTTGAGAATATGTGGAGTGGGGTATATGTAACTTGCGTTCGAAATAAGGAAAAATACTGTAAAGAACAAACACTACAAGTTTTTAAAGCATATGCAGAAGAATTATATGGAGAGGATTTGAATAAAGCCCAACCGGATGAAACAGAAGAAGAGAAAGAAGGAGACAGTGATAATAAACCAAAAGATAATTTTGAAGACGCAGATGACGCTATTGCAAAAGAACTAAAAGAAATGAATGCAGAAAAGAAAACAAACGTATTACAAGCAATTGAATTAGATTGTGAATGTTTATTTTTCATAAGACTCAAGAAGCCAATTGATAGTGAATATTTTATTCAAAAGATTTGTAAAGATACTTTAGATGGTAAAGTACCATTAGCAAGATTTGCACAAAGGTTGACCCCAATACAATTGACAGCTGCAGCTACAATTGATGGTATCAAAAGATTAGAACCAGTAATTGCAAAACATTTTTACAAAGATGATGAGAAATCAAAACAAGGTTTAAAATTTGCAATTAAAACATCAATACGAAATCATAATGAATTGAAAAGGGATGAAGTTATTAAAACTGTAGCTGAATTGGTTACAAAAAATGGGGAGTTACCACATAAAGTAGATTTGAAAAATTATGATAAAATGATTTTAGTTGATATTTTCAAAACAATAGTAGGGATAAGTGTGGTTGATGAATATGATTCATTACAAAAATTAAATTTAGAAAGATTATATGAAGAAGGAAATAAAGTAGTAGTTAAAAAGCAAAAGAAACAATAAACATATATTTTATTTTATAAAGACAACTCTTTAACCTTTGATTGTGTTTCCCATGCTAACCAGTCACTTTGAGTATTTGGTAATAATCCCATTTGACCTAATTTCCAAACCCCAGCTCCAATAGCCAATAATTGACATAAAATAAATAAAATTTTGGTTAAAAAGATATCACCACTATTAGTTTTTGTTACCAGTGGTTCAAAATTATTATTCGCTTGGAAGATTTGTTTAATTGGATTAATAAAGAACATCATTGATGTCATCATAATAGGTACCATTTGTAATGAATTACCAGACATATAGCTCATAAATAAATTCATTGGTAATGATTTAGCTGGAGCTAACGCAACTTCCCATGCTTTTTTAACTTTAAGGTTATCAATATCTGCTTTTGATGTATTTGTTGAGGTTGATGATGATGATTTTGTTGATTTTTTATTTGATTCTGATGATGGGAAACCAGGTGGGTTTCTAGCATCTTTTAATGCAATGGGTCTATAATTAGAGTTAGCTGGATAAAGTCTTTAAATATAAAATACTTACAATCTTTTTGTTGTATCTGTTAAATCATAATACCATTGTGGTAATACTTCTTCTTCTGTTTTACTCATTGCCTTTTTTTTTTTTTGTATTGTTTTTGTATGAAGTGTTCTAATAATCAAAAATTCTGGTGATGAAATAAATTACGATTTTTTTGGGACCAAACGAAAAATCGTAGTGCGGCTTGATAAAAAAAAAAAAATAATAATTTTATCATCACAACCTTATTGTAAATATAATATAACTATAGAATGTCTGATAAAACAGATAAAGAGAAAAAATTAATAGCTAAGAGACCAGCTCCAAGACCAAGTGGACATAAAGCAGATTTATATATCAGTCTTAAATCACCATTCATTTCAACAGTTAAGAAAACAATCAAATTATTAAAATTGGTATCAAAACAACGACAGCGAGATTATGTATCAATATTTGCATCTGGAAAAGCAATTCCCAAAGCTTTAAGTATTGGTTTAAAATTTCAGACTGATGGATATAAAGTTGATATTTTAACAGGTACCTTAAACGTGATAGATGAAATTGAGAATGATGATGAGGAGGAGGATGAAGATGATACTACATTGAAAAAGAGACAAATTAGTAGAGTTGAAGTCAAAGTATACAATAAAAATTGATAGCAAAAATGGCATTAAAAAAAAAAAAAAAAAAGGGGGAAATATAGCAAGGAATTTGTTAGTATTCATTATTATCATTAAATTATAAACAATATAGTCCTAGAACCAAGGCACTATATGTTGGCATATCGGGTCATCAAAAAATTAGAAATACACAAAAAAGAATTATCAATTGTTTAATTTCTTTTCAGCAGATTGTTTAAAAGTTTCATATTCTTTTTTTTCTTTACCACCCAAATCTGGCCATTGATTTAAGGCAAAATCACATAAATCGATCACTTTTTTATAGTTTCTCATATAATAATATTTTTCACAACCATTTCTATAAATATTTCGATCGAATTTTTTGCTTGAATCTAATTTATAATAATCTAAATCATCTAACCATGTTTCTGTTTGAATTAAAGGTTTTGTATATGATTTCAGTTGTTGTTGAAATTCTTCTTCTGTTTGTGATTTTCTTCTATTTGGTAAAGTTCTAGTTACTGTATCAGTTGGTTGTGACTGTTCTGTATATTCACTAGGGTTATCTTCCATCCCTTCAAACATTGGTAAATTATTTTCCTCACTCATTTTATTATATTTTGTTTTCGTTAGTGTCGTAATTAGTCTTTTTGAAAAAAATATCTTGGTTGTTGATATAAATCTAATCATGAAGATAAAATTTTTTCAACATCAAAAAAAAAAAAAAAAAAAAAAAAAAAAAAAAAAAAAAAAAAAAAAAAAAAAAAAAAAAAAAAAAAAAAAAAAAAAAAAAACATATACCATTGAAACAATTGTATATCAAAGTTGTACAACATCCATACTTGTTATACGCTTGAGCCTAAATAGTGCACATGTGTTTTTGACAAAAAAAAAAACTAAAATGTTATATTATAATATAAATTACGAGATTATTATTTTTCTAAATCTAATTTTTCTAATTTTTCTTCAACTTTTTCTTCTTCATTTCCTTCATCCTTCTTTTCTTCTTCAGTACCTTTTTTTTCTTCTTCTAAAGCTTCTTTAGTTGGTTCTTCAACTTTCTTTGGTGGTGGGGTTTCAATACCTTCTTCACCAGCTAATGCACATAATCGTAAGTAACTCATCATTCGGATTGATAATCGATGTCCTAATCTTAAACCTGATGATTGAACTAATAATAAACTGTAAATGACAGCGTTTAACTGAGCATGGACGTGAACATAATCATCAGGAACAATGCTCCAATCCATTCGTTTACCAGATCGTTGTGGTGGTTCCATCATTAATTTAACATATTCAGTAACTAAATTTGGATAACTTTTAGCTGGTTCCATCTTTAAGGTTTCATCAATAATAGTTTTAACTAATTGTTCTTCGGTGTTAATTTTTGGTAATAATTCTTTTTCATAATCAAATTCTTCATCATCATAAAGTTTTAATTCAGTTTTTTCATATTCTTCACCAATTCTACAATATTCAACAACTTTATTAATCCGATCTTCACCTTCTTTATGTTTATTAAATAATCTGTTATAAGCAAAAGATCTAAAAGTTTTACCTAATTCCCATGCAGTTTGATATTCATAAATTTCTTTCATAACTGGCAAAAAGATTTCAATATCTTTAGTCCTCTTGTATAATGATAATAATCTATAAACAATTAAACCATCATGATTTTCATTAATAATATCAACTTCTTTTGGTGGTTCTTGTAATAATTCATCTTCAATTTCTTTTTTGCAATCCAAAATTCTTGCTGAATAGTATTCTTGTTTCTTGAAATCACAGAAATGTAACCAAAACATATAAATGTTTTGATTTTCGAATTTATAAGTGAAAAAATCAGAATCACCACTCATAATAAAAGTTCTACCAACGGTATACTTCTTTTCGATATCATAAGCAATTGCGGTATCAGCTTCAGCATTTGCAACAACAACTCTCAATTTACCTTTGAATTGTCTTTCAGTAACAACTTCATATAAGTTTTGTCCTGCAAAAGTTGCACGACAATGGTTTGATTTAACTGCTTGTTGACCTCGTTCTACTCGTTGATCATGTTTATGTTCTGGTAAACTACCGTCGAAATAAATTGTAATTTTATCAGTTAATCGGGTCAATTCTTTCATGAATTTTCGAATATTAATTTGATGTAAGTCATAAGAATGTCCAACACGTTGATTACCACATAATGAATAAGCTAAACTTGGACCATCAATTAAAACTGGTAAATTTTTCAATTTTTCTAATCGAATTGGTTCTTTATATGGTGATAATTTTCGTGTCAACCCTGTGATACCCATTTTTTTTTAATAATTCTATTCAGCTGCTTATTTTAGTCCTAGTGGTGGTCAGATTTTTTTTTTTTTTTTTTTTCAAAAATTTTTTTTTTTTTCACTTGTTCCGTTGTTTTTCAATTATGAAGCGTGGTGTTTTTTTATCTTAGTTTTTTGAGTTGGGAGTAAAAGGTTATGTAGTCATTCATATAGGGGCTTGCGCGAAATTCAGCTCCAAGCATAGTAACCATACCTGGACCTATATTAAGGCTAAATTGACAGCCGTGTACAAGAAGTGCATTAACTCAAGAACTGGTAAGCAAAAACCCTACCCCTGCCTGTGTGAGCTTGAGCTCATATGTATCCATCGTGGTTGAATCGAGATAAGATCTAAGATCTCTTTAAAGTGTATTAAATCTTTTACTACAAATTACAAACCAAATTATAATAAAAAAAATATAATAATTTCTATCATTGGAAAATATAAAACCATCCACAATTGTTAAATTTTAATTATAAGCTCGCGGCTATATCTTATAGCGTTCGTTAGCTTGTTCTGTAGCTATAGTATACTGATCTTCAACATGCACTTTCGGATAATTTGTCAAACATCACTCATGATTTATGACCCTGATCTATGAGTCCATCACCGCCGCATTCTCTAGAACAGCACTCACAGAAAATTCATTACAAGAAATTAGACGTTCTGGTACTGCTTGTACTCCTTGAATGTTATTTTTTATTCAATTTGTTCTACTCAATGAAGAATGTACAAGCATATAATAAGGCAATGCTAATAATTCTGTAGAAACTGCAGTCATGGTACCCTTGGGTTACCTGGTACTTGATTTGCTTTAAAGTTAACTCACTTTTAAAGAATCTTCTTTAAATTTATATAAATATATATGCTATACATATGCTATGTAACGATTAGAGCGCAAACTGTTGGGATTTAACCGCTCGGCTTATTCTACACGTGAGTATCACGTTTTCACGTGTATCCAGAATACGAGATGCTAAACGAATCCAATTACAGTTTACACTAAATCATTACACTGTAATATTCATTATAAAGATTAATGGATTGAAACCAGTTATAAATGATGAAACATTCATTTAATAACAAGACGGTTGAATCCAATAATAGATGGTTCTGGAACTCAAGATATTAGTTATTATTTATTATAATTAATATTACAGAAACATCCAAAGGTTAGATATTATTTAGAAATATATATACTTCAACCAATCCACACCAATTTATGAAATCCTTAGGATTTCATCAT
>JAJLUL010000246.1:0-19853 GCA_030564325.1 Blastobotrys capitulatus | reverse complement strand
TAAAATAAAATAAAATAAAATAAAATAAAATAAAATAAAATAAAATAAAATAAAATAAAATAAAATAAAATAAAATAAAATAAAATAAAATAAAATAAAATAAAATAAAATAAAATAAAATAAAATAAAATAAAATAAAATAAAATAAAATAAAATAAAATAAAATAAAATAAAATAAAATAAAATAAAATAAAATAAATAAAATAAAATAAAATAAAATAAAATAAAATAAATAAATAAGTGTGGGGTTCCACCTGGTAGTTGGGAGATAAAGTTCAGGAAAGTAATTTATTTAACGTGACGCGAAAAAAAAAAGCTTATCAGTGCTTGAACCCAGCCACAGTTTGTTAAACTGGTTGTACTTGTACACGTACTAATTAAGAACTCCCACTTGAGAAAAACATTCTGAGATCTCGGATGTCCTTTAGATCTGGTGCGGCTTTTCTCGGTGTTCCGATAGTTGAACAAGCCAAAAAATCGGCAGTATACATTGATTTAAAATTCAAATTTACCATCAGTATCTAGATATATATACCTGCTATACCTACTATAGCTACTATTGAAGTATTTTACCTCATGCTATAATTATATATAATGATTTAGCCCAAAAAAATTACTATACTAAACTCTATAATTTTTTAGATTGAAGGTTGATATGTTAAAAAATTAATAATAATATTAAAAAGAAAAATAATTATAGAAAATAATTGAAGTAAAAATATATAAATAAAATTATAAAACTTTAAATTCTAAATTTTTCAATCTATCTTCTAATTCTTTATCACCAGAACCATCTCTTAAACTTTTATAACACTTCATATCTTCAACTCCACCATCTTGATAAAACGCTTCACCATATGTTGTATTTTTACTATGGCAATCAATTTGAGTATATTCTAACATTAAATTAAAAAACCTTTCATATGATACCCAATCAACAGGAGTAAAATTTGTATCGAAATTTCTACTCCAACCTTTGAAACTATGCAATAATTTTAAATTTGTGAAATCAGAAATAATTTCAAATTCACGTTTAAATGGTCTTAGTAAAAACGCACCAGTTTCAATTTTTGTAATACCTTTTGTAATTTTGTGATATTCGGTTTCATATCCTTTAAAATTCTTTTTAGTTATGTAATTCTTTGTTAATATTTTTAAATAACAATCTCGTAATTCATCAAAAGTTGTAATAAGTTGAATATACAATCCCATATCATCCATATCTTTAATATCAATACATAATTGTGCTGTTTTGTTAAAATCGAATGTTTTAAATAGTTTATTATATAATCTTGATAATTCTGGGCTCATTTCAGTAAAAGTATTGATACTTTTATCATTGTTGGTGGTGAGGTGGAATACTGTTGAATCAGAAATTTTAACATATTGTAATTTTGGAGTATGTTTTTTGATATCATCCATAAATCCAGTATGCCCATTAATTTCTAATTTTAAATCATTTTCTCCTAACCCTTTTAACTCAACATCATAACTGAACTTTTCCAATAGTTTACAATTTTTGACAATGTATTTAAAAAATGCTTCAATTCCATTAATTTTGAACCCAAATATACACAATGACTTTAATGTATTGAAACAATCTGGTTTAGAATTATAAATTATTGAGCCATTTAATTCGAATGTTTTGATACTGTTTTTAATTATTAATTCTTCTAAATTAACCATTATTTTAGTCATTTCTGCTAAATAATCAGTAATTTCATTATTACCATCAAATTGATTAGAGTCTAAAAATAACTCCAAATTTCTGATTCCCAAGCTGTTTAAATCAAAGAAAAATTCAAAATCTGAGTTTTCTGGATTAGTTTTAGCAGTATGAGCCATTTCGACCATTTTTAAATCAATAATTTCTTTTTTTGCTTCTAAAATTTGTACTATTCTCTTTCTATCATCTTCATGTTCCTCTGAGTGTTGATTAACTAATTTAACTTTTTTTAGAGAAATCTTCTTGTTGATAATCAAATTTAAAATTTCTTCACTATAACTTAAATCATCAACATGAATTTGTTGAATTGAATTAAAATTAATTCCATTTGTAATACCCCAAGAAATTAATGTTGTCAAATGTAAAAATTCATGATCAGAATTATAAAGTTGAACAGATTGAACTTTTGGTTTGTTTAAAATTGTTAATGATTTGAAATGTGGCATATAATAACGATTAATATGAGCAATTTCTAATTTAGTTAAAGCTGTTTTAGTATCTTTACATTTTAAATAGTAATATACTAAAATTTCTAAAATTAAATTTTCATCAGTATATACCAATTTCAACAATTTTTCAAAAAATAAGATATTAACTCCAAAGTACTTAGTTAAATGGAATTTGTTTGGAGTTAATTGTTTAAGTTTTTCAAAGATTATTAAGTGAATTTCAGGTGGAAGTCGTTCCATTTTTTTTTTTTTTTTTTTTTTTGTGGTTTTTTGTTGCAAAGATTTTGTGGTGATGGGGTTTATCTAGTTCTGAAAATTGAAAAAATAAAAAAAATAAATAAATAAACTAACAAGTGTGGGGTTTAATTACAAATAAATTAAGAACTCCCACTTGAGAAAAAAAAAATTCTGAGATCTCGGAAGTCCTTTAGATCTGGTGCGGCTTTTCTCGGTGTTCCGATAGTTGTACAAGCCAAAAAAATCGGGTGTACATTGATATAAAATTCAAATTTACCATACACCTTGTATACGTAGTATAGCTAGTGTTCTACCTCATGTTATAATGATTCAGCCCAAACAAATTAATATATTAAACTCTATAATTATTTAGATTGAAGGTTGATATGTTAAAAAATTAATATTATTATTAAAAAGAAAAATAATTATAGAAAATAAATTGAACTAAAAATGTATAAATAAAATTATAAAACTTTAAATCCTAAATTTTTCAATCTATCTTCTAATTCTTTATCACCAGAACCATCTCTTAAACTTTTATAACACTCCATACCTTGAACTCCACCCTCTTGATAAAACGCTTCACCATATGTTGTATTTTTACTATGACAATTAATTTTAGTATTTTCTAACAATAACTTAAAAAACTTTTCATATGATACCCAATCAACAGGAGTAAAATTTGTACCAAAATTTCTACTCCAACCTTTCAAACTATGCAATAATTTTAAATTTTTCAAATCATTAATAATTTCAAATTCACCTTGAAATGGTCTTAGAAACAACCCAACAGTTATAAAAATGTTTGTAATACCTTTAG
This sequence comes from Blastobotrys capitulatus, assembly GCA_030564325.1. Taxonomy (NCBI): domain Eukaryota; kingdom Fungi; phylum Ascomycota; class Dipodascomycetes; order Dipodascales; family Trichomonascaceae; genus Blastobotrys; species Blastobotrys capitulatus. Next base: position 16,621 of record JAJLUL010000246.1, on the reverse strand, counting down.
TAATTTTATAATATTCGGTTTCATATCCTTGAAAATTCTTTCTGGTTAAATAATTCTTTGTTGATAACATTAAACAACAATTATGAAATTCATCAAAATTTTTGATAACATTAATAAACAGCCCAACATCACTATTATCTCTAATATCAATATATAATTGTGCTATTTTATTAACAGTGAATAATTCAAATAATGTATTATATAATCTTGACAATTCTGGACCAATTCTTTCATCAAAAGTATTAATATTTTCATCACTCTTGGTAGTGAAACAAAATCGTCTTGAGTCACAAAACCTAGCGTATGTTAATTCTGGTTTATTTTTTTTGATTTCTTGTATAAATTCAATATTTTCATTCATTTCTAATTCTAATTCTAATTCTAATTCATCTTCTGATTCTAATCCATCTTCGTCTATTTCTATTAAATTTATTTCATAACAAAAAAACTCTAAATTTTTTAAATATTTACAAGAATGTTCAAAAAATTCTCTAATTCCACCAATTCTAAATCCAGATATACACAATGATTTTAATATATTAAAACAATTTGGTATAGAATTATCAAATATTAAAACGTCTAATTCGAATGGTCCATTCATATAGTCAATTGATAATTCTTCCAAATTAGGCATTGTTTTGGTCATTCTTGATAAATAATCAGTAACTTTAATATCCGCAAAAATAAAATCACCCCAATCTAAAATTAATGATAACTTTTTAACCCCCAATTTATTCAAATCAAAAAAAAACTGGAAATCAGTATACTCAGAATCAGAGTTTTCCAAATCAGGTTCAGCTTGATGTTCTATTTTGATCAAATTAAAGTTAAATTTGTCTTTTTTAGTTTCTAAAAATTCTGATAATCCCTTTTTATCTACTGGAGAGATGCGTAAATTAATTTCTTTAGTTTTTATTTCCTTATCCTTTTCGTTGTTGATAATATTGTTTAACATTTCTTCACTATGATCTGAAACTAAAATATCAATATTTTGAATTGAACTAAACTTAATGCCCTCATCAATACACCAAGTAATTAAGTCATTAACCAATAAAGATTTACAAGGAGAGTTATTAAACTGAAAAGAGTTAACCTTTGAGTAATAATGAATTGTTAATGATTTAGAATGTGGCATATAATAACGGTTGATATGAGCAACTTCTTGAGCAGTTAAAGGTTTTTTAGTATCATAACATTTTAAGTAATAATATAGTAAAAGTTCTTGAATTGATTTTTCATCAGTATATACCAATCTCAACAATTCTTCAAAGAATAAAATATTAACTCCAAAGTACTTGGTTAAATGGAATTTGTTTGGAGTTAATTGTTTAAGTTTTTCAAAGATGATCAAATGAATTTCAGGTGGAAGTCGTTCCATTTTTTTTTTTTTTTTTGGTTTTTTGTTGCAAAGATTTGTGGCGATGGGGTTTGTCTAGTTCTGAAAATTGAAAAAAAAAATAAAATATATAAATAAACTAATATAATGTAAGTGTGGGGTTTAATTAGTTGGGAGTTTCTTTAAACGTGACGCGAAAAAAAAAAAAACCAATGAGGCTTATCGGTGCTTGAATCCAGCCACATTTTGTTAACCCTGTTGAAGTGACAATTATTTGTGAGTGGGTTTTTCAGCTACTGTAGAGTGCAACTGGTAAAATAATCGTTGAGCCATAGAGCAAGGCTCAATGGGCCTTTTTAATAGGTTTACCGGATTTTTTTTAAGTGGTTCAATGGTAAGCTGCAAAAAGTTCACCAGGTGTCACCTTTCAATTGTTTATATTAGAACATTATAACTTGATTAAACAAGTTTTACATAATTAGATCGATGATCATATCAATATTACTAAACTAATAGTAATGAGCTCAAAAGACATATATCATTACCTGAATATAACTTTAGTTATTATCCGAGCTCTCAGAGGGGAGAGGACACCAGCAGGGGTGGAGATAGGGTCGAGGGGGGTGTCTACTTGTGCCCAAGAGGCCTGCACCTCCTACTAGTGAGGGAAACTAATATAATATAATTAATGTACCAATATATAATAAATAAAAATGATTACAACAACAACAACAAAACTTTAGCTACATATATGTTATATTCTTGCCAATTTCTTGATAAATCCATGTCAGCAGCTTTACCACTGATTATTATATATTCTACATTTATTTTATATATACTAGTATCTAAGCTTGTATTTCTATCACTTACACCACTTCAATTGTATACATCCTCCATTTATATTACAAGTATCTATTGTGTGTATAAATACAGAGACTTTACCAACTAAATAGGAAATTATTTGGTTATTTATTATCACACAATCATCTTTATATATCCCTACTCTTAATTATTACTGCTACTACTGTGCACCTTATAAAAAAATTGTGATAATGCCATACCTTGATACAATTACAATTTTGTTTTATCGCTGGTCTACCATCTCCAAAACGCGGCGCTTCCATTATACGTATTATGTCGCCATATATGTCCTTATAGAAAAATTGATGACAAACGCGTTTCATTGATAATCAATGTTTATGATGATTACGATGACTTTTCGCCTTTTTCCGATGTTTCACCCGCGCTAATAATTAATAATCATCTTTAACTGCTGTAAAGATCTCTTTAATACTAGTATATTTTGTTACATCTACCAACAGTGGTTAAAAAAGTTTTGAATTTTGAATAGCAATCATTCACGTTAGTGATAGGTCTGGCTCGTGTTTTCAAGATATCTCATGTTGAAATCAACAAACCAACTACAAAGCTTGTAGCCGTTCAAACCTAATCTAAAAAATCTGAGACATTTTTCATCGATGCCAATTTTTTTTCATTGGCGTGAACCATCAACCATCAACATCATTAGATATACTTTGAAAATAGACCGTAATTAAGGTAGCAGCCATTGCAACGCTAATGAAAAATAATCAAATTACATGTATATATTCGTGATTTGATCTCATTATAAATCCAATGGGGTAAAAATATCCTTTCCTTTAAATTAAAACAGCAGGTCTTTCGTTCATTATGTTGAAAATTACCACTAATCATGTGACAATTTTTTTTTTCTTCACTCACCTCCACACATAATTTTCTATAATTTCCCCTGGCTCATCATCATCTATCAACGTTTTAAGGTAAAAATGGCGGGTAATTTCAAATCAATAATATTCGTTTAATCTGCAAGTATGGCGGAATGGTAGTATACAAAGAACTGATGTATATAATAAGATCAAAATTTCCTTCAATTAAAAACTTCAATCAAATAAACAAATATTCTAATAATGACTGATAAAATAGACTATCAATCATCAGAACATCAACTTGATAGTTCATCAGCATCAAGTATTGAAAAAAACAGATCAACATTATTAGCAACAAGATTAGGTCAAAGAATAGAAGAAAATGGTATAACAACAGCACCAAGTGAAGATGTTGAATTTGTTTATGATAAAATTATTGATATGACAATAGAAGAAGCAATAGAAATTTTAAAAGACACAATTGAATATCATAGAAAAGATAGTAATTTCCCAAAAGATTCATATGAAAAAATCCAATTATTAATTAAAGGTCATAAAGAAAATAATTTAATTTTAGAAAATTGGGAATTTGATTGTAAAACAGAAGCAGCAATTATAAGATATCATAGTCCATATCCAGAAGTTCGATCAATTGCAGATCCTTTTGATAAAGAAAATGAACCAGTTGAAACAATTCGATCATATTTTTTAGCAATGATTTTTTCAATTATTGGTAGTGGAGTTAATACATTTTTCCAACCAAGATTTCCAAAAATTACTTTAAGTACACAAATTATTCAATTATTATTATATCCATGTGGGAAATTTTGTGAATTTATTTTACCAGATTGGGGTTTTAAAATTAAAAATAAAAGATATTCTTTAAATCCAGGACCTTGGAGTTATAAAGAACAAATGTTTGCAACTATTTGTTTCACTGTTAGTATGACAACAATTCAAGTTTATTCAAATTTTCAAGTTCAAAGATTACCAATTTTTTTCAATGGGAAATGGGTTACAATTGGTTATGAAATTTTATTAACATTATCAAATCAATGTATGGGATTAGGTTTTGCAGGTTTATTAAGAAGATTTGCAATTTATCCTTCAAAAGCTATTTGGCCAAGTATTTTACCAACAGTTGCATTATCAAGAGCATTATTAATTCCAGAAAAAGAACAAAAAAAAATTAATGGTTGGTCAATTACAAGATATAAATTTTTTTTTATATTATTTGGTATAACATTTATTTATTATTGGATTCCTGGTTATTTATTTACAGCTTTAAGTACATTTAATTGGATGACTTGGATTGCACCAAATAATTTTAATTTATCAGTTATTACTGGATCAATTAGTGGACTTGGATTAAATCCAATTGGTACATTTGATTTTTTAGTTTTGAATCAATTTTTACCATTTGAATCACCATTTTTTGCATTTTTACAAGAAGCAATTGGATTTTTCATTGGGTTTTTTGTTATTTTAGGATTATGGTTAAATAATATTAAATGGACAAAATATATCCCAATTAATGTTTCAACAATTTATGCTAATGATGGATTACCATATCAAGTTACCAAAGTTTTAAATGATGATGGAACATTTAATATTGAAAAATATAAATCATATTCACCACCTTATTATTCAGCAGGGAATTTATTAGCATATGGATCATTTTTTGCATTTTATCCTGCAAATATTGTATATATGATGGTAGATCAATGGGAATTAGCAAAAGATGCATTTGTTGGATTATATAAAGATTTATCTTTTGATTTAAAATATAGTGGGAAAAAATTTATTCTAACCTTATTTTTTTTATTAACATTACAATTTCAAAAATTTAAAAAAGAATATAATAAAAAATTACCATCAAAACCTTCAATGTTTGGTGATAAAAATAAAGATATTCATTGTCAAATGATGTCAAAATATCCAGAAGTTCCAGAATATTGGTTTATGTTAATTTTTATAATATCATTTATTTTTGGTATTATTTGTGTTTGTATTTATCCAGTTCATACACCAGTTTGGGTATTATTTTTTGTTGTTGGATTAAATGCTGCATATATTGTTCCAATGACAATTATTTATTCTGTAACAGGTGTTACTGAAGGTTTAAATGTTTTGAGTGAATTAATTATTGGGTATGCATTACCTGGTAATGCACAAGCTTTAATGTTTGGTAAAGCATTTGGTTATAATATTGCAGGTCAAGCTGATAGTTATATTTCATCATTAAAAATGGGTCATTATGCAAAAATTCCTCCAAGAGCAAGTTTTAGAGGTCAAGTTATTGCAATTGTTTTAACATCATTTGTATCAATTGGTGTTATGGAATGGCAATTTTCAAATATTGATGGATTATGTGAACCAGATCAATCATCAAATTTCACTTGTGCTGCTGATTCTGCTATTTATTATGGAGCAGCAGTTATGTGGGGGTCAATTGGACCAAAAAGAGTTTTTACACAAATATATCCAGAAATTCAATGGTGTTTTTTAATTGGATTTATTATTGCTTTGATATTTTTATTTGGTCAAAAATATGGTACTTCTATTAAAAATTATTTTAAAAAATTACCATCACCAATTTTTAATATTTTAAATCAAACATTATTTAATTTTTTTAGATTATGGAAACAAGTTAATCCAGCAGTTGTATTTAATGGAATGTTAAAATGGGCACCAAAAAATTTAACTTATATGTTTCCTGCTTTATTAGTTAATTTTATATTTCATTATTTTATTAAAAAAAGATATATTCAATGGTGGGAAAAATATACCTATGTTGTAGCAGCAGCTTTAACTGGTGCAACTGCATTTTCAGCATTAATTTTATTTTTTGCAGTACAATATCATCCAGTTAGTCTAAATTGGTGGGGGAATACTATATCAAGAAGTGGAATGGATGGAGCAGGTAAAGCTGCTTATTCAGTATCACCAGGAGATTATTTTGGTATAAAAAAAGGAGATTTTTACTAAATAAATAAATATACATAAATAAATAAATAATTACCACTTTGTCAATCCAAACCATTCACCAGGTTTTAAAGTTTTCAAAACTGCATAATAAGCATCAGCATTTTCAAATGCACCTTGAGTACCCCACCATAATGGAGGATCACCTCGTGGATTTAATAACATGCAAAAAATAATTAAAGAACTTAAAGCCATTCCTAAATCTAATCCAGCAGATAAACTATAATTATATTTAGCCCACCATGAAAACCAATATCTTTTAACCCAAAATCCAAATATATGACCAATAACTGAATAAGTTGCATAATTATAAACAGTTGCTGGTGGTAAATTATTAACACCATTAAAAAAAACTGGCCAATGAATATATTTAACAAAACTTTTTGGCCATTTTAAAGAAATTAACCAAGTTATAACTGGTAATATAGCTCCTAAAATAAAAAAAAACAAAACACTATAATATAATTGATTAACACCAAATAAACTTTTTGGTCCAATTAACCCCCAAACAACTGATGCATTTGAAAAAACTCTACCAGCAGGACAAGTAAATTTTGCTGGTTGATCTGGTTCACATAATCCTTCAATATTAGCTTGAGCCCAATTCATAACACTTAATTGAACTAATGAACCCCAAACAGTTGCAACCAATTGAGCAACAAATAAAACTCTTGGAGAAATTTTTAAATAATGACCTAATTTCATATCTTGTAAAAAAGTAACTGCTTGAGAATTTGTAATATAACCAAAAGTTTTAAACATCATCATAGCAACTGGTCTACCAGGTACCATATAACCAACAACAAATTCAGTCATAACATTTAAACCAACTTGAATATTAGTTAATGCATAAACCATTGCAACAGGAATTAATAATAATAATGCTAAACCTAATGCAACAAATAATGCCCAAACTGGTAATGCAGTATCAAATGCTCTAATACTTGCAATTGCTAATGCTAAAAATACTAAAAAACATATAACAAACCAAGAATCTGGAACTTCTTTATATCTTTTCATTAATCTCATATGAACATCATCTGGTTCATTTCTTGAATTAGTCCAATAATATAAAATATCTTTACCATCATATAATATAGTATGAACAACTGTTGCTGTAATAGCAGCAAATGAAACTCCATAACTTATCATATAAACAGTTGGGAAATAAATTGGTGAATAATCTTTATATTTTTGTAAATTAAAAGTTTTATCTTTTGTTAAAATTCTTGAAACATCATAAACATTTTGAAATCTATCATACATATTAGAACTAGCCATTGGGACATAATGACCAAACCAAACATTACTATAATGAACAATTGGTGTAATAAAATAAAAACAAATAACAATACATGCAAAAACATTTGCTACTGCAAAATAAGGTGGAATTAATGGTGATCCAATATAACCAGCAATTTGATTCCAATCAAATGTAATTGGCATTAAACCTAATCCACTAACAGTACCAAATAATTGATTTATAACCACATTTTTTGGTGCAATCCATGATCCAAAAGAAAAATTTGATAAAAATGGCATAAAATATTGTGGTAACCAAGTCCAAATAAATGAACAAATTAATATAATAATAAAAAATCTTAATCTAGAAATTCTCCAACCATCAGCAACATGATTAATATTAACATGAATATTAGTTAAAAAAGTTGAAGTAACTAAATTTGATGGCCAAACCATTGAAGCAGGATAAATTAAAACTCTTCTTGCCATTCCTGCCATTGAATAACCAATAGCTTGAGATGCAACAATTGAACAAATTTGAAATCCCCAACCATAATCTAAATTATAAAAATGTCTTAATGCAACAACAACATCAGTTAAATAAGCTGCACCACCTCCAAAAGAAACATTACTCATAATTGTTATTAAAGCATGTTCTTTAATTGTAAATCTACCAGGATTTAATTGAATACCAAATATAATTTTTTTGGGAACAAATCTTTCCCATAATCTACCTAAAGGCCAAGCTGCAATAGCACTAACAAATGGTGATATTTGAAAGACTGGACTATGTAAAGAAAATAAAACATTTAATCCACAACCTAAAGTAGTCATTGCCATTCCTAATACCCACATTCTTAAAGTATTCTGAGGCATATCAAAATCATCACTATTAGGTACTGATGCTCTAACTTCAGGATATGGAGAGTCATCTTCTGGTGTCAGCTCAATATATTCACCAGCTGAACGCTTAGACCGCATGTCATTCCTTTATTAATTTAGTTGTGAAGAAAGAAGTTCTTTTTTGTAATAATAATTAATGGACATAAATTTTTTCCCAACACAGCGATGTGCTCGCGCGCCCCCATGCTTTGATTATCGATATTAAAAACGGTCTCTTCTCTAAGTATCGCTGCTCTATTAGTACCAGGTACCACAAGAGTTCAAGCTGTGTTAATATTAAGTTGAGTGGGGGCATGATGGATGTTGATCGTGATCGGGATTGATAAAGCTACTATCCGAGCTTAGACAATGGACAAAAATTTTACTACTAGTAATTAATGTCACTGTTCGAGATTGTGTACAACGTTATTTTAATCTTTAGACATAATCTACTACATACTACAATAAATAAATAATACTTTTAATACAAATATGTTGATTAATATAATGAATTCAGTTTATGGAGTATTTTGTACCTTTTATAAATTAAAAATAGGTCAATAAAAACAAATGTTAAACTTTATCAACAAAAATACTACATACTACAATAGAATGAAAAAAAAAAAAAAACTTAATAGAATGAATGCAGTTTATTAAATAAAAATTATTACATTTTTTCTTTTTCAAATTGAATTCGTTATATATAAAAAAAATGGTTCATTAAAAATAGTTAAAACAAAAACAAATAAAGAATATAAATGTCTAATGCAAAAAAAATAAGAAAATATTAGTAAAATAAAGTGATTAGTAGTCGTTCGTCTGTTCGTAAAAAAAATAATAATTTAAAAAGAATTTTCTATCCTTTAAATAAATTAATCATGCTTGGTAGCACCTGGCATTCTATAATCTTTCAAGACCAAGAAAGTATTTTCTTTATTAGCAACTGCTTTAAATGCATTATACCAAGCAATAAAAGCAGTAACTAAACCAAACCATCCACCAACTTTAGTTAAAGCAACATGACCAGTTAAATCACCGCAAGCTAAGAATAAAAATGTAATAGCCAAACAGAAAAATAATGCAAAATTGGCAACAGTAGTTCTAATAGCACAAACAGCCATTAAACTTGTAAAAATAAACCATGCAAATAAAAAGAATGAAACAGCACTTGATAATTGATCTTCATTATCAACATAAGCTGCTTTAATACCAAAAGATTCAGTATTGATAGCAGCAAATGATAACCAAAATGCACCATAAGATGTAAATGCAACAGCACCAAAAGTATTACCACAAGCAATTTCCCACATACCTGCTAATAATTGAGCTCCACCACCATAAAAGAATGCTAATCCCATTACTACATTAGGAATTGTGACATGTCTAGCATGAATATTAACTAAACTTAAAACAAATGTTGTTAATGCAAAGCCGCACAAACCAATTGGTGCTGGATTACCAAATTGTCGAGGTGGTAATTGTGGTTGTTGTTGATACATTGGAGTTTGTTGAAATTCTGGTTTCATAACACCTCTCATTGCTTCAACTAAATCATGTTTAGATACTACAGTATCACCAATTAAAATGGTTTCTTCATCAGTACCAGATGATCGTACTTGTCTTTTTTCTACATTAGAATTAGTTGGTTTGTTGTAACCATTATTTAAATCTGGAGCAATCATATCTCCACCAACAATCATTTCTTCGTCTACCATTGTATTATTTGACATTTAGTTGTTTATTATTTATAATTTAAAAAAGAAGTTATAATTAAATTAGGGTATATTTTTTATTTTGATTAATTAGAATATAAAAAAAAAAGATTGAATAAATGAAGGGACTTTGAATGATTTATATATTTGAAATTTTTTTCTGCCAAAAAGTAAGTTAAAAAAGAAAAAAAAAAAAAAAAAAAAAATTAAAATTGAGGGGAGGGAGGGGGTTACAGTATAGTAATAGAAAAAAAGGAAAAAAGGAAATAAGAAAAAGTAATCATAAAAACTATTAAGAGATGAAATTTTTATTTTGAGATCGTTTTTTAAAGCTGAGTTTGGACTAAAGGAATCTTTGGAAAAGGTATGTAGTACTGAATAGAGGAAAAAAAGGCTCAGGTAGTACAGTAGTAGGTAGCTGGCTATTGTAACCAGTGCAGGTAATAGAGCTAAAAATGGCCCACGAAACCTTATTTCTCGTGACACCAAATTTGGAATTTTAGGACATCTCCGGTACTTTTTTCTCTTCCTCTCTCGCCGCTCAAGCATTAGTAAGACACTAATTTTTTTTTATTTTAAGCTAAAAAGCCTGACAGGGTTTTTTTTTCTAGTACTGTGGATCTGGATTGTATTGATCTGCTTTATACAGTGTTAGTTGACTCTGATTTTTGGTCAAAAATCGAATTTTTAATAATTATTTGCACGGCCAGTTTGTATTTATTTTTGTGTCTTTTTATTCTTAGAAGTATTAAACAAACTATCGGACACCGTAGTGAGTAAAAAAATCTATTTGCTTTATAATCATTATACAATTTAACATTTTTATAGTTAAAACTTTAAAAGTTTAAAAATCCTCGAGATAAAATCATCATTTAATGATGAGTAATTGGATCAAGTTTTTTTTTTTTCTGGTTTATTTGATATATATTGAAATAGTTGAATATATAGAAATTGCAGACTATTTTGTAGGTTTGTATATTCTCTATTTGTTTTTTTTATTACAATAATTCTCAGGTTAAAAAGTGATCTGCACCCAGTCTCAAATACCTCAATACCATAATTCTTTTTTTTGTCGGGGCTAAATCAAGCCTGAATTACAGTAATGAAGGTTTAGTAAAAAAATAAGGGTCGTGATTTTCTTGTTTTCAGTTTTTTTTATTTTACTTCTTTTTTGATATTGTACGTATAGATTAGGTACGCTAAATATCGATGTACACAGATCTTTTGATCTCTGATTTTTTTTTTTCTTTTTAGAAATTTCTTGGGTTATAAATTATAATAATTGTTTTTTTTTTTATAAATTCTAATAATAAAAAAAAAAAAATATTTCAAGTTGTTGGAAAAACTCAACATCGATTGTAAATATTATCAATTTGAAAATGATTAACGTTAAAATAATTACTGGTAAGCAAAAAGGGGGATTATCGAGATTTAGTTTCCATGTTTGAGGGAAAAAAAAAATCAAATCTTGTTTTTTTTTTACTGGTAAAATAAGGTACACACCATCTCCATTTTTCAAATATTTTTGTATGGTGGCTCATTATAATAATTGAGATTTCATAATGTAACTAGAGATTGAAAAGTTTCGATTGGTGACTTAGCCTACTTGATTATTTTTCAAATGGATTTTAATTAAGGGAAAAATAGTCACTGATCGTTTTTTATATTCATCAAGGGTACAAGATGCTTACAGTACAATTGGACAAAAAAATTTTTTTTCAGTAGAAAGAATTTGGCTGCAGGTGAGTACAGAGTACAATCTTTTTGAAAGCCTTGTTTTTTTTTTTTTCAAACCTGTCGGTGAAAACTGTCTTTTGTCTCATAAAGACGAAAAAGTTTGGGGTAAAAATAAGTTTTGGACTGGTCGACGGTAAATAAAATCTTCCGCGGTTTTTGATCGATTTCAAATTATACACAATCTTCTAGTCAAGCAATAGTTAACGTGAATTGGTGCACATAGCTAGCTTTTTTAGCACTTAGGTTGCCCTTAAAGCTTTCTCACCGAAAAAATATCGAATCTTGCTTACCTCTCTTAAGCCTGCAGGACAAAAATTTTTCTGTACATTTTCAATGAAGTTTATAAGCCGTGTCAGCTTTACTTTCAATCAAAAGCTTAGCCTTTCGATCTACAATTTGTTTTACTATTGTGCATTAACGTGTTAGTTGCCCTTCATTGACAATGATTGCCTTAAAATACTGAGTGTAAGCCCGTGCTGCTGATAAAAAATGAAGACTGCTGACTCTTGTTACTTTAGCAGCGAAATCTAAGGCGGTCGGTAAATTGCATGTCTTTTTTTTTCTTCAACAAATAAAAAAAACTCTTTCACAATTCTACCAATGTTGATAAATGTTAAATAACCTTTTTCAAGTTCTTGATAATTGTTTATTTGACTTTTTTTGTTTTTTACCCCTCATAATTTGATTTTCTCCAAGTTTCGGGTTTATGGAAACTTTTTAAAAGAAAGCTACAACTTTGTTTTAAAATACTTTTTTACATGTCCATAGTTTGTTTTTGGTAATAAAGTTTTTTTATATTTTTATGAAAAGGCCGGATTTTTTTTTTTTTTGTTTTTTTTCTTGGGGATGGAAAATTTTTCATTTCTTTTTCGTGAACGCGAAAAAAAAAAAAAAATTTTTTGTCGATCTTTACTTTTAAAGCGAAGAACGCCGATGCTGCAGCATTAATTATAACTTTTTTTTAATTGTTAATTATGCGGGTCTATTTTGATAAGTGAAAGATGTGCAATGCGGGGCCGACGAGCTTTTGATTCTGATTGACTTACCAATAGAAAAAAAGGAAAAAAAAGATTAAAGGCTTGAGTTGTCCAAGCTTGAGTTTGACAGTGGTTCTTTTTTTCAAATAAAAATTTGTCCGTCCTTTTTTTAGAACTGTTAAAATGAACATTGATCTTAAGAAGAGATGCCCTGTATAGTACAGTGTAGGTATGTCTACTAAAACATGAATGGTACTGGTGCCATTATATCTATTATACTCACAAAGGTTTAATAGCAGAGATTTTCAAGGTGTGCTGTTAACGGTATATACCGATAATTTTTATCACTCTCTTTAACACTGTTACCTCGTTTTGTTTAACCAGCCTTTAGATATATAGAAACAAAAGCGTACCTTTCTCTAAGCTATTATTATATCCTTACCTTAATCTTAATCAAGCAATCAATCCCTTTTTTTATTTAAGCTCCTTTAAGGGGATACGGGTTGTACAAAAGTACAATCTTTTTTTCATGTAGGAAGTAGGCGAAAAAAGCGGGGAGTTTTGGAAAGGAACAAAAAAAAAAGCCTTTCATGTTCTTTTTGTGATCTGTTTGCAATTTATTAAAAATTAAGTGTACAGGACGACTGTAAAGAGAAAAAAATGGATGAATTTTTGATCGATTTTATTTTTTTAGCTTAGAGCAGGAAAAAGTCGACTTCATTTTAAAAGCAAAACAAGATGCCGATCTTTTTCAGATCTTGATCAAGCTTAAACACGAAAATCCCATATGTTTATTAATAGGAGATCACCATTGATCTACACTAATTTTTTTTTTATTTTACAATTAAATGCTACATAAAGAAATTTATGGAAACTTTTTTTTGTATCGATACAAATAAACACCACTTTTAGTTGTATATTGGTGGATAATTTTTACATTCATTATACAAAATACATTTATTGAAATAGGACCAGTCAAACGTACCTACCGACCTCTGATGGATTACAATATACCATATATATTAGCCAGGACACATGAACAACTACTGTACCTTGGTACAATCGATAATTGTAAAACTTTGTAAAAGGAACGGATATTTTTCTTGATGTTAAAAATTAAGTGCACCACCATGGATTTGCACGTTAAAGTTTTGATCCTTGCAGTGCCTTAATCTGGCGATCCTTTTTTTTTTATTTATTTAATCCGTATTACAGTACTAACAACTTCAGTACATTAACTATACTATAGATTATTATACCAGTATAAGCTTTTCTAAAACTTTGTAGACTTAAGCTTTATAATAATCACTTGACAATTCAATAAAAATAATTTAACCAAACTATTATAATATATTTATCCATAATAAACCTTGATCAGAGATATATCTACAGAATCGTTTTTTAGAATTTAAATTGTAGAATTCAAACTGTCTACCAATAATTATTTTTGTAGGACGATATTTACTATTCAAATATCATAAGCACTGGCTTTGATTTTCTTGAAAAAAATTTCAATCAAATGGTCGGAATTTAAAAAATCGTTTTTTTAAACTATTAAACAGCACGGCTTTAATTCAAGCTGCAGTATAATTGTAGTTCTGTTAATGGTTAAAATTCACCGAATAATTCTTTTTTTTTTGTCCACACCCTTAAAAGATTTCTTTTTGCATGATAAAAGATACTTAATAGGTTCAAACAGGTCCCCTCTTTTTTTTCCTACTGTACTTTCATAATAAGAAAGGCTGGTACCTTTTTTTTTTTGTAAGTTCAAAGTTTCAAAGTCCAGGTACATACTCTAATAGTATTGAAAAGATACTGAAAAACCGGTGTAACTTTTTTGATCAAAAGTTCTGTCCATACGATGGTACTGCACAATAGATACATGGTACATAAGTTTCTTATTGATGATACTGCAGATACTTAAATTGTAAAATTAAGTATACCGGTACTCTCACCTTCATAAACTCTTATGATAGTTAATTGATAGAAATTGTCTTTAAGAATTACCGTATATATCCAACTTCCATTGATCCATTAAACTCTTTTTACATCTAAGCCAAGACTTTAACGATGAATTGTACCCCATCTATAAACCAATATAACAAGGTTTTTATCATACTGTTGTTTTATGTACCAGTGGTAGTTCAGTCTTAACTGTATATCAGCACTAGTGTCAAGTCAAACGGTTCTATCAGGCTACAATTGACTTGAGAAGAGGGGAAGAAATCCATTCGATGGGCACAAAAATTTTTCAATTAATCTGTATTTGTACAAGTACATTTGTACCAGGTATCTATAAAAAAAAACAAGAAATTGAGGAGTAAAAGAGATGTGTCTTGATGTCTCTAGTTTCGATGATTTGTGGGACCATTATTTTGCAATGATAATAATAAAACTCAAGCTCCACATTCCATCTATACCTGGTACTCAGGTAAAAAGAACCGTTATTACTGTGTATTTATCAAAAATGAAAATTATTCACCCCATACCAGGTAGAGCCATAGATATATAAAAGTGTGGGGGAAAAAACAAACACCTGTGAATATTTTTTTAAAGCCAATTACATTGTAATTAATTTTTGTTAGTAAATAATAAAAACCGGATAAAAGGAGATCTCAATAAAAACCTTATTCTATAGTTTGATTGATAGATTTTACCATTATGGCACCAAGTTATTAAAAAAGATAACAAACAATCGACAACTTACATGATATTTTTATGAAAGTATTGGAAGTATTCTTTTGATACAGTAATTGAGTTAGGATACTCTTAATTCAAACACGGGTTTCTATTATATAGTAGACAATTTTTAAAAGTACAAAACAGTTTCTAATACTTTTAATGATTTTCCCATTGATGGAGGATTATACCTAATTTTCGATCATCCAATCTCAAACTTTCATAATTCTATATATTTACAATTAGTTTATCCGAATATACTTTAATTGAATTCTATTTTATATAACCTATGACCGAATTGTCATACCATAGGTTTTAAAATATCATTATTAAAAGATTAAGCTTATTTTTTGGATTATTTATTATTAATATTTTTCAGGACAGAAATTTTATCTCAAATCTCAGACATTTTTTTCTCCAGTTAATTAATTCAAATCGTCTACCGCAAGGGCCATATCTCTCTCACTCAAGCAGTAAACGATTAATAATTAATCAGCTAACACTTTTTTTTTATCAACACATGGATCTTGAGACACTGGGCAAGCGAGACGAATTGATTGAAAATACCGTGCACACTGGTAGTAATTGTAGCCCAATTTGTAAAACTGAAAAGACTGGTAATAAAAATTTAAGCTTCTTTTAAGACAACCGTTTGGAGAAGGAAGGTTATTTTAAAAATAAAAGCTTGATTAATTTATTAGTGTACACCCGCCTTTATTTAAAAAATGAAATAAGACAAAAGTCAACCGACCTTGAACAAAAGATGGTCAGTGGATACAGTATGATTGATGCTTTTTTTAAAACCTACCCCGGTATTAAAAACACCGTAAGCCCGAAAATTACCATTGATTAGGATATGAGCATTAAAACATTTTTTTTTTTACAATGATAGCAGTTCTAACCCTTCCTTTTTTTGCTAACCATGACCAAAAAACCTATAATATCAAAGGGTTCATGTTTTTTTGTTTTTTAACAAATTGGTATCTATGGGCTGTGTAGTTATTTCTTTTTTAATAGATTATCTACTTTGTAATAGTAAGAATAGGTTTAAAAAAAACAAATTTGAACTGATGATGATGATGATGCTAAATTTTTGACGACTAATTATCATGAATTCTCGATTCTTAATTACTATTATTACCAGATTAAAAAGATATCAAAAGTAATTGTAATTCATTGATAGTTCTTTGTCAAACGGCAATAGCTACAGTCGGTAGATTGGGAGCCGATCAGACCACGTATGTAATTAAATATAAGAGAAAAATTTTACATTATAAAATTTTCCTCTTCTTCTCTTTATCTATTCTTATATTAATTAGACATAATATATTATATTGTATATTCTATTTCTCTCTGTTCAACAGATTAAGAGTCACATCTCTCCTT
>JAJLUL010000245.1:0-20179 GCA_030564325.1 Blastobotrys capitulatus | reverse complement strand
AATTGTCTAGTTGACTTTTTTTTTACCCACAAAGCAATTGATAGAAGACAAACAGCCTTGGATTGATTGGGCTTGGGTTAGTTTATATGTCGGAGATCCGATTAACTAGTAGTAGAAGAAAAAATTACCAGTAGATATTTTTTTAAAAAAAAAAAATATTTTTTTTCTTTCAAATCAGTTGATTTGAAACTTAGTATTTACACTAATATAGTGTAATTTATAAAATAAAAATGAGTGCAACTAGAACAAGTCAATTAAGGAAACTGCTGGATGGCTTAAATATCAAGTCATTAAGACGAAAAAAAGTCTTCAAATTGAATCAAATTAGATTACCAGCTGATGAGTATACATTATTTACACCGACTCAAAAGATGGTTTATACTTCTATTTTTGGTAATAGATTTTATAATAGTCAATATCAATTAACAAAACACATAGCAGATTTAGAGAATAATAAATTAAGTCTGGGTTATCCAAAAAGTGAAATAGAAGAAGAACAACCACCTTTTCCTGATGTATCACCTCAAGCTAAAGAAATTGAAAATTGTTTAGATGTGTTTAGAAATTATGATATGACATTAATTTTAGAATATAATAACGATGTATTAACTCCGTTATTAAGAAAATATAAAAGAAGAAAAATTTTCAAAGATGATGGTAAATTATTATCAAGTGAATTATTATCAATAAAAGCAGCATTATTTGCAATTAATAAACAAGATCCATTAAGTTATTGGAGAAATAGAAAATCAGATCAATTACCAGAATTATTATTAAAAGATGATAAATATTTAATTGCAGGAATTTCAAATAATAAAATTAATGGTGATGATATTGAAAAATTATTTAATAAACAAGAATTGATACCAAAAGTAGCTATATTAAGTTCAAATTTAATTAATGAAAAAGAATTGAAAATTTTGAATGAAAATATTGAAAATCCATGGCAAGAATATGATAATGTAGGAGGAGCATTAGCAGTATTAGCTCGTTATAATTTAACTAAAGGCGGAATTGGACCTGGTGAACGATTCTATTTAACGGAATCGGACTTCAATGATCAAGATTAAATTTTTTTTTTTTTTCACTTTTATTTTTTTGATACCTTTTTTCACCAAGAAAAAATTAAAGTTCAAAAGAATACAATAAAAATGGCTGCTACTAAATTTGTGGGGAAAGTTTGGAAAAATTTTTTAGATTCTGGTGGTTTAGAAGCCAATTTATTAACAGGATTGAAGTTATTAAATGCATCACCAGGTAAAGTTAATTTACAAATGGATATTGAAAAAAAACATACTAATAGATTAAATATTTTGCATGGTGGTACAATTGCCACTATTACTGACTTGGGTGGTTCATTAGCAGTTAGTTCAAGAGGAATGTATAGTACAGGTGTTAGTACAGATATTAATGTTACATATTTATCATCTGGTGGTAAAGTTGGTGATACTATTCAAGTTGAATGTAATTGTGAAAAAATGGGTAAAAATATGGCATTTACTTCAATTGATTTTTTTAGAGATGGTAAATTATTTGCTCGAGGTAGTCATACAAAATATATTGCAATGGCAATTAATGATCCAAATAATCAATTAGAACAATTTAAAGATGCATAGGTAGTTCTAAAATAAAAAATATAGATTTTAGAATATAGAATTAACTACAAACTATTTTAGGAAAGTAGATTGGATTTCGTCTATAATAATTTTTTTGTAAAATATGATTGGCCGGGTAACCTTTAGTCATGCTTGCGCGATGTGTAAACCCGTTTCCGTGATAATGGAGTTACCATAGAAACCAAGTCCAGCCGTTCCAATTTAATTTTTTGGTTCTAACAAAGCTTAAGAACAGCTTTAAGCAGTAGTAGCAAAGAACGCGAATCTATTGTTTAAGCAGGGTTAATAATCACAACGGTTTTTTTTCTTTATTTGCTATAAAAAAAAAGCTCGCTTTAACACCCGCTTAAATTAAAACCTGTCAAAAACACCGGTAGCTACATTACTACCCAATTTTGGATCCATTTTCAATTTATGCATTAAAGGAAGGAAAAAAGTTTATTTACACTTTTATAACTTTTTTTTTTTTTTTTTGCAACACCAACAACAACAACAAGAAAAAAAAATCACACTCCTTAAAATTTAGTCGAAATAATTATAACCCCCTTTTTTTTTTTTTTTTTTCAACAGACTTTTTATTTTTTGTGATTAGACAGAAAATATAATCTGGAATTACTCCGAAATTTATTATCAATTGTGGATATATTTACATATCGATTGAGTTACAAAACAAAAGAGTGTATTGCTATTCACGAAAAAAAATAATATAGATTCTCAACTTTACTTTCATTCATTCTTTTGTTAATAATTTTTTTAAGTTTCAAAAAGTATAAATCAACAAAAGTGTCTAAATTAGATCATTCCCCCTCATCAACAAAAATTAATTATAATAATACCAATAATACTTCTAACAATAATCAAGATCAATTAAATCAATTTAACAGCGAGAACACAATTAATTCTAATAATTATAACAGTCCAACTCAAGTCTTTCATTCATACGATAACATTACTAGCTATTCAGATTCTAATACTAACAGCTCTCCTCGATATACTAATACTGACACCACTACTAATACTAACAACAACAACAACAACAACGACGACGATTTGCCACCACCTCCTTATTCACCACCTGTAACACATATAAACGGAATGTCAGTGCAACCAGAACAACAACAGCAACCAGCTCAAGAGAGTATTATTACCCAAGTTCGACAAAATGGTGGTCCTGAAGAACCAGTTATTTTTCAAGGAGATGAAGAAGATGAAAATACATTAATTAAAATTAATCTTAGAGGTGTTGATTTCGAACTAACGAGACATGAAATTTCAAATTTACCAGAATCAATTATAATTGGAATTACAAATGGTATAAATATGGCATCAAATAGACCAATAGAAGATCAACAACAGCAAACACAACAACAACAACAACCTGATATTATAAATTTTTCACCAGATTGTTTACAATATACATTAAATATTCTAAGACAAGTTGCACAAGAAGTACCAAGAATATCAACACCAGATTCAGAGAATTCATTTGATTTAGAAGAAGAAGCAATTACAAGGACTAGTATGGCCCTGAAACAAAGTAGAAGAGCTATTATTGTATTAAGAGAAGATTTGGATTATTATTGTTTACCTGCATATAAAGATATTTCAAGAGAAGAAATGAAACAAATTAAAATTAAATGTGGTCAAGTTTTAATTAAACAAAATAAAGTATTTTCAGGATTAAGAAAAACAGATGGTCCTGGATCTGCTGAACAACATTTAATTGAAATGTTATGTTCAAGTGGATTTGATATAGAAGATGAATGGGGATTTAGACAAAGTGAACCAGATAAAACTGTTATTAGTAGTTTATCATTAACAAGATTATTAACACAAGAATCTGATTCTGATGTACAACAATCAGCAGAAACCATGTTCCCACATAAATTAATGTTATTTTGGAGAAAACCGGCTAGAAAATGTTGGTGGGATACAACTGATATAAAAATTGATGATTATGAACAACCAGTTAGAGTGCATATAAGACGTGTTTGGACATTAGAATTGTCTGTAGTGCGTTAATTTATTATTATTATTATTTTAATTATTTTAGCTAATGTAATTTATTTTTTTTTATATAGTTAATATTAACTATTATTTTGCATCTTTCTTTTGGTCGTCTTATTCCAATAGGTATATTTAATAAATATAAACAAATTAATTAATTAAGCGAGAAATTGTAAAAATTGTTAAATTGATATGCGGCTGAAATGTTTTTTTTTTTTAAATTAGCTTAAGTGATTCTTCCCAATTGTAATGTTGATCGTGTAGTAAGTAAAATACGCGCTATCCTTGCTTTAAGCACTAATAACGGCTATCTATATGTCGACTTAAGCTTATCTAACGCGATTACATATTTTGTATCTTAACGCCTGGTAAAAAAACCCAATTGTTGCTACTACAAAAAAATATATGTTTCAAGTGGTATTAACTTACAAAACCTACGGTATTGACTCAGTTTATGCATGAAAAAAAGCATTTTTTCAATCATCACAGTTTTTTTTTTTTCAAGCTGAACTATGGCCACCCAAAAAAAAAATATATTATTATCAACAACAACAATTTTTTTTACATTCTTTTCTTTCTCAACCTACCACCAAAGACAGGTTTCTCTAATAAAACCAAAACATGGAATCAATAAATGAATTGCTTTCCAAATTAGATATACAAGAACAACAAACAATAATCCAACCATTCTCAGAACCAACATCATCACCATTAACATTTCCTCCATCTCCAATAGGTAGTCAAACATCATCTTCACCATCACCTTCACCATATTTAAATATAAATAATGAAAAAGTATTAAAATATTTATGTAAAACCCCTTATTTATCATTAGATGATGGGGCATGGCAATTATTACATACAAAATCAGTTCAAAGTGCATTAACTAGTCGTTATTTAAATCAATTATCAGTTTTATGTGAATTTTTAGAAAAATTAATGAGATTTTCTGGTATAACACAATATAATGGATATAAATTTCAATATCAAGAAGATAATAATTCTATTAATGGGATAGGTAAAATTACTCATATAATGGATAATAATAATCAAAATCCAACTTTTATATTATTTTATAATACAATTGAAGAAAATATTTTTAAAGTTAAAAATTTTAAACAACAATTTATAAAAGAATTAGAATCTGGTAAATCAAGGTTTGGTGTATTTACTGAACCTGGTTATTGTGAAGTTTTTATGTTTAATCCACCTGAAAATAATGGAGATTATATAACTGTTGAATCATTTAGTTATTATAAATATTGTGAAGATGATGTTGGGAATAGACAAAGATTAGAAGAATTTGTTGAAAGTTTAACTGAATTAAGACCTCCTTATGATCAATTAGAAGAATTATGGAAAACTACAAATGAATTTCATGAAAGGTTTAAAAAAGAATTTTTTTTTTAAAAAAAAAAAAGTTTAGCTTTTATTGTATTTATTTATTTTATTTATATATTAAATTATTACTATTATATGCATTTATTTATTTTAAGTTGTTTTAATAGTTGCACGTGTACATGTTGTAGATAGAATTTAGTGATTGATTAATTAGGTATGTACCAAACTAGCTAGACGTCAAACCTAGCTAGCTAGCTAACCTTAAAAAGCTCTAGATAAAAGAAAGGTTTGTGCGGCTTTAGATTAGAAAAAAATTAACTTTGGTACGGCTGAGTAACTCAAATTGTAAAACACCCAACATCAACATAAACACAAACCATTAGACATTTTTATTTCAACCTATTAAATATCAGCGCTAATTACACCAACTATATATATTAGCTCAAAACTTTATGACTTTTTAGAAAAAAAATTAACAAAAATTATTCAATTTTTTAATCAATTGCTATGAGTGAAATAGAAGATAGCTTTACAAATAGATCAGAACCAATACAAAATCCTAATGATAATGAAGCTAATAAAAGTTTAGGCCATAATACCCCTAATGAAACCCCACAACCAACTACTACAGAAAATTTACCAAATATCAACCAAAATACCAAAAAACACAAGAAAACTCCACCACCAAAAAAAGAATCAGATACCCAACCTCACCTCAATGCAGATGAAGAAAATATATTAAGGTATCATGAACATGGTGATAGATTTTTAAAAACTAATATAATCAACCCATTAGAAATCGATTATAACTATTGTTTACAAATTGCAGATGTTTGGTTAGCTAGTAATTTAGAAAATGAATCATTTTGGTCATTATTAGGTACTTATTATTCACCAGTTTATGATTATATTAAATATCAAAAAAATAGTGGGTATTCAAGTCATCCAGTATTGTTAAGATATATATCACAATTAGAATTTGATAAAGATTTTGCTAATGAAGATATAAATATTGATAAAAAAATTTTAAACCAAGGAAAATATAGATATAAAATATTAAAAAAAATTATGGCAAGTAAATTAATGAAAGATATTTTAAATCCATCAAATATTAGTATTATAGATTCAATGGATTTAAATTATTTTAAAAATGTACCATTTGGTTTTCAATGTTATGAAATTCCAACATGTTGTTATAGTAATAGAATTAATATGACTTGGAAATTACAAGGTTATTCAATTTCATTATTTAAAAAAATTAAATGGTATTTATTATGGATAATTTGGAGTATATATTTTTTAATAATTGAAATTTTTTTAACTGGATTTATAAAAAAACATTCACCATTTAATAATAAAAAAACAAATGATAATAAAAAATTAATAGAATTTTTTAATGCAAAAGAATCATTTAATTGTTTACATTATTATTTTGCAAGATTATATGTTTCACCATATTGGGAAAAAAGAAGTTTAAAATATGTTTGGAAAAATATAATGGATGAAAAAGATTATATAAATTATGTTTTATATTATCCACAATGTAAAGATTTTGTTGATTGGTATGAAAAACCAATAAGAAAAAAAATTAGAGCAAGTAAAGATAAAGATATTGAAAAACAAGATAAAATAGTTAATAATACTTTTGATACAATTGGATTTGAAAATTTTGTTAAAAAAAATTATAAAGATAATTTAAGGTTTGATAGTCAACATGTTTATATTTGGACTGTTAGAGTTGGTGATGTTTCAGATTATGGAATTGTTGATACTGATAGTTATGATAATTTATCAAATGATGATCCAATTATAAGAATTCCACAAAGATTATGGACAGAAGTACCAAGAAGAGATTATTTTTTCACTGGACCTTATTCAGTTGATTATAATGGTTATGATAGTGAAAATGATGATGCAATTCCAATTCCAAGAGGAAGGTATGAACCAAGAAGTCCTCCACCAACAGATTTATTTACATTAGCTGAAAGAGAAAGAGAACGACGAGAAGCTGCGAGAAGACATTTGGAAAGAATGAGAGAATTACAAGCTACTGGTAATAATAATACTCCTGTAGATGTTGATAATTTAAATGAAGATGAACAAGAAGGAGAAAATGATGATGAAGGAGATCAAGAAAGAGAAGAAGAAAATAATGATAATGAGGACGATGATGATGATGGGTATTTTGCACCATTAAGACCAGTTCGAGCAAATAGACCACCACCAGGAGAAATCGCTGCAAGAGCAATTGTTCAACAAGCAAATCATATATTAGCAGTTGCAGAATCAACAGTAATGAATGAAGAAATACAAGAGATTCCAATTGATGATAATGGAGAAGAATTAGATCCAGCAATGTTACATGTTGCAACTAGATTAGCTCAACAATCTATTGATAATGGAGAGTCAGTGGGTGATAGATTAAGAACTCATTGTGGTTGCAATATCGAGGGTAATGAATGTACATGTGGAGATGATTGTCAATGTTATTTATTAGAATCTGAAGAAGCTAGTAGGGATGGTAGTAATAATGATGATGACGATAATAGAAGAGGAAATAATCAAACTGGTTATACAAACAATAACTCAGAATCATTAAGCCTTATGTATGCAAATAATGATCCACCAAGATTATCAACACCAAATTTTTATTCTGATACTAATACAAATACACATGGTAATCAAACAAATTATAACAATACAACTGGTCAAAATAGTTTTAATATCGATAGTATTTTCATTAGAGAGAAAGATTATAATAATGATGAAAGTTTAACTGAAGAAAACAGTACTATATCAATTAAAACTCAATCAGATGATTTTAAAATTCCAAATGATTTATTTATAACATCAACAATTCATCAAGAAATTTTAAATGATATTAACAAAGTTATTGAAACAAATAAAGATCCAATTTATTCATTTAATGAATCAAAAGAAAGAATTAAAAGATATGGATTATTAACTGTTTGTTTATTAAAATTATCAATGGAAATTTTACATATTTCACAAAAAACAATTAAAGATTCAACAAAATCTAAATTTTTAAATACAAATCCTTCTAATACTTTAAAAAATAATTTACCTAATTCAATTGATATAAAATCAATAACTCCACCACCTCCATTATACAATTCTATATCTAATTCTTCAAGATCTCAACCAAAGTTTAATGAAAATGATAATCCAGAAATTAATGGATTAATAAATTTAATTGGGAAATTAAAAGATTTTAATCAATATGATAAACATGATATATTATCAAATTTTAATCATTCAAAATTATTTAAATTTTCAGATTTTTTAATTAATAATAATAGTTTAAGTTATTTTAATAATATAAATTTATTAAATCCAATTCAATTAGAAAATTTTAAAAATTTATCATTATCAAATCAAACTACAATTGAATTTGATATTAAATCTGAAGCAAAAGCAAGAGAAATTGGATTAGAATTGATAACAAATGAATATGATAAATTATTATCAAAAGAAAAAAATAATAACAATGGAGGAGGTAATAAAGTTCGATATTTAAAAAATCAATTTGAACAAATTACAAATAAAAATTCAAAAGTCAATAATCAAAATAATAATAATAATAATAATGATAATATAATTAAACAAGGTATTGTTAAATTATTAAAAGAAGAATTTAAAAATAAAAGAGATACTTTTGAACCATTAGAATTTAAAAATAGAAAGAGTGAATTGGAATTTTTAAAATCTGATGATGAGGAATTTGAAAGTAGTGAAAGTGATAATGAAGAAAATAATAGTGATAGTGATAATGATAATCATGAAAATGACCAAGTTGAGTATGAAGAAAGTGAATATTCTCAAGATAACCAACAAGAAGATGATCAAGAAGAAGATGATGAAGTTGATAATTCTTTTCAATCTAGAATAAAATCATGGGGTCAAAAACTTAAATTCAATTATAATTGATATATACAAAAAAATACCCACTATCCATTATATATATTAAACAATAATACCATTAGCTAGTTATATTATATATATCAAGTTTAATAAACAAATCTATTAAGAATCCATTCATAAAAAAAATCGTGTAAAAAAAAAAGAAATAAAATCTATTAATGTTCGTTAAATAAAAAAATAATAATAATTATAAAAAATAATATTGTATGCGTAAAATTAAAAAAAAAAAAAGGCCTATTCATTAATTTCTTGTTCACTTGGTACAAAATAACCAGGTTGATCAGGATTTTGATTAATAGGTACAGCAGGAGAAGCATTATTTAAATCTCCAGTACTACCATTATTATTAACATTATTTAAATCATAACCAACAACATTATTAGCAATTTGATCTGGATCTAATGGAGAATCAATTGAACTTGAAACTGGTGAATAAAATTGTCCTGATGTACCCCCACCACTAGTATTAGTATTACTATTACTAATATTTACTTGACTTGGTAAAGGAGTTTGTAAATGTTCTAAAGAAGTTGATGAAATTGGTTTAATACCACCACTTGTTAAAGATTGTTGAAATACAATAGAATTATTTGGACTAGTTTGATTATTTTCAATTTCTTGTTGTTGTAATTGTAATTGTTGTTCTGGTGATAATTGCATAACTTGTTGAGCTTGTTCATGAGCAGCTGCAGCAGCAGCAGCATTTGCAGCAGTTGCTTGATTTGTATAAGAATAAGTAATTGATCTTGCTGCTTGTTGCATTTGATTTAAATCTCTTGATGGTACTTGAGAACTTGGTTGTGATATTGGTGATGTTATAATACTATTAGCATTACTTGAATGTTGAGAATTATTATTTGATGATGATGAAATAGATACTTGTTGATCACTAAAATCAATTGATGATGGATCACCAATTAATTTTGTACTAATATCTAAAATCCAAGGATCTCTTAATAATTCAACTGCTGATTGTCTTTGAACTGGATCTCGTTGTAAACATTTCATTAAAAATTCAATACCATCATCACTTAATTGATCAGGACTTGGTAATTGTGGTAAATGACCAGCTGCAATATGATACATTACTGCCCAATCATTATCTAAATTAGCCCATGGTCTTCTACCAGTTGCCATTTCCAAAACACAACAACCAGTACTCCAAATATCAATACTACCATGTCTACCACTATCAGCACCAGTAATAACTTCTGGTGACATATACATTGGTGTACCAGTCATACTATTTAATCTTGTTGAACTTTTTGGTCCAGTTGTTGATGGTGGAGGTTGTTGTTGTTGTTGTTCTTCATTATTAATTGATTTACTCATTCTTGATTTACCATTTCTTGCAATAACTTTAGCACCACCAAAATCAACAAATTTAATAACACCAATATGATCTAATAAAATATTTTCTGGTTTAATATCTCGATGAACAATTCCTTTACTATGTAAATATGCTAACCCTTCCAACATTTGTAATGTATAAACTTGAATAACTTGTTCATCTTCAATTCTACCATATTCTAATAATGAAGCTAATGAACCACCTTCACAATATTCCATAAAAATAAATACTTTATCACGATGAACTTCAACACCATAATATTGTACAATATTTGGATGTGATAACATTTCTAATGCAGTCATTTCATCTTTAATTGATTTTAATCCTCTTCTAATATGCATATTATCTTGTAATCGAATTTCTTTAACTGCCATAACCCCACCAGTATCTAAATTAACTGCTGTATAAACACTACCAAAACTACCACCACCAATAAATTGTCCTTGTTGCCATCGAATTGACATTTTTGAAAATGAAGTTTGTAAAAATGTTAAAAATTCACTATCAGTATTTGTATCATCTAAAATTTTACCAATTGTTTGATGATTTGTTCTCATATCTTCTAAAGTTTCAATTTTTTTTAAAGCTTCTTCTCTTAAAATTGCAATTAATTCATCATCATCTTTATATTGAAATGCAGTTTTTCGATGTCTTTGAGCTAATTCAGCATGTCTCTTTCTTTCTGCTGCTTTTGATCTTGCACCCATAACATCAAAATGTGAAATTAATAATGTCATACAACCAGCAACTTTTAATCTTAAATTATTAAAAGTTTCATCACCAATTGCCATAATATTAACTCCTCTTGTCATAATCATTGCAAATTCCATTGCAATAACTGTCCATCTAAAAGTTTTATAATCAGTTGGTACACAATCATCACAAATAAATGTTACCCATTCAACTGCCAAAATAATTAATTTCATTGCAACTGTACCTTTTTTATTTGAATCCATTACATGAATACCTCTTTGACCAAATTCTCTTGCAAATTTAAACATATTATGAATAGTATCTTGACAACCATTTTCTTTTTCTAATCCACCATTATCTCTACATAAAATTCTAAAAGTTGAACAACCAGATATAACAGCAACTGCTAATTTATAAAACATTCTTCTAACTTTATTAAATTCATTTCCAACTTTTGTAATATGAGCTCGTTGTTCAATTAAAATATCAAATGCTTCTATACCACTACTAATTTTGGTTAATAATTTTCGGACTTGTTTTAAATCATTATTTTTACCTTCTGATACTAATCTAATTCTACCAGGTTTTAAATCAATATCAAAATATGGTACATCTAAATTATAAATTTCACCTTCCCAAACTAATGGTTCTTGAATACAAAATATTATCAAATATTTATTTGGTTCATTTAATTCATCAATTGATAATTCATCATCATCTCTTCTTAAATATCCTTTTAATAAATCTTCTATTGATTCTTTTTCATTCATTAATGCTGGACTTGCAATTGTATAAATTCCATATTTTTCAAATCCACCAGTATAAACAAGAAAATGTCCTGATTCTCTTAATGAATCAACAAAAGTTTTTAATTTATTTTGTTGAATTGCATATTCTGTTGAATTTTCATAATTTGTACATAAAATTCTATTATCTTGTTAGTAAATTTCTCTCTTTGTTATTCACATACCTATAAAATCTTAATAATTTTCTTTGAAATGATCGAACATTAACCATTGTTGTATTAAACCATCTTTCAACATCACTAACAGTCCAACTATCTGGTCCTTTCATTTGTGATTCCCAATATGCATATAATTTATTTAATAATTTAAATTCCAAAGTACTAAAACTTTGTGCTACTAATAAATCAGCTCCACTAATAGTTCTACCTAATTCTGTTAAAAAATTATATTGAGCTTCTAAATGATCACTTTCTTTAAAAGTTAAATACATTCTTGATGCTGCTTTTGCATCTCTTAACATTTTACCTTGTAATAATTCCAAATAATAATCTAAACATTCTAAAATTGAATCATTAAAACTTGAATCTGTATGATTAACAAATACCCAACCTTTATCAAAAATTGGTGCTGCATATTCTTCATTTCTTCTAACAATATCAACACTTAATTGTAAATATCTACCCAAATCATTAATCATTTGATCAATAATTAATGCTGTTGGATTAACTAATCTTTTGGCATAAATTAATCTTAATCTCATAACTTCTTGAATCATTTTAACAGGAAATTGCATTAAATATGATAATCTTTCATGAAATAATGGTAATCCAATATTAACATAAATTTCTGAATATTCAACTGTTGCATCTCTTGCTTTTTCAATTAATGGTGTCATTGTTTTTTGTAATCTATTAACAAAAATACTTTCCAAATCATCTTGTTTTAACATTGTTTCAACTAAACTTGGTCTATCATCACCATCTCTACCTTTACTTGGTTTAATTGTTGGATCTATTTCATCATTTTTTGTCCATTTTCTTAATAATTCAAATTCTTGTGTAATTGCACCAGTAATATTAAGCCATGCAATTAATGCTTCTAATCTTTTTTGAAAATCTAAATTACCATAATCAACACATTCTTTTTTCATTGCATTTAAATTTTTCCATAATCCTTCAACTTTTTCAACTTTTGCAATAATATTTTGAACTTGTTCAACTGTTGATTCTAAACTTTCTCCACTACCATATTGAATTCTAAAATCCCAAAATTCATCAAATACAACTCCAATTTGACTTCTTGCAAAATCTAATACTCTTTTTTGTTCTTCAATAGTTCTACCACAAACTTTAGCTCTTAATCCAATCCACCATTCATCATCTTGCATTAAAGTTCTTAATTCTGGTTGTTTTTCTAATCGATCTTTTTCTGATTTAACAACTTCACCTGTTAAAACTGAACTTAACATTGCTTGCCATTCTAATCGTTCTTTAATATTATCATCATATCCATCCAATTCATCTAATGATTGTCTAATTTCTAAAAATGGTACTGATGATCCTTTATCAGTATATTCATCATCAAAACTTGTACCAACTCCACCTAAACCACCAACTGAACTTGATTGATCATCATCTTCATCTAAAAAATCTTCATCATCATCTAATAAATAATCATCATAATAATGAGTTGCTGTACCTCTTGAATGAAATTCATCCAACATATCTTTTGTTAATTTTCTAACATATGCTTCTTCTTGTGCTTTATATTTTGCTTGTGATTCTCTTTTCCTTTCTTCAGCTGATTGTGATGGTGGTCTTGATGATGTTTTTTTCATTGAACTTTTTATATTATTACTAGTATTATTATTATTATTATTATTATTATTAAATGATGCAAAAGGTTTTCTAGGTGGATTATATGTACCAGTTGGAGTTCTTGAAGGACTTGATCCATTATTATGACCATTTGGATAATGTGATTCAATAAAATAACCATCTTCTTTTTTTTTATTTATACTATTATTTGTGGTATTTATTTTGGTAATTTCATTAATACTATTATTACTTTCTATACTCGGTGATGGACTAACTGATCGATTTAATTCTTGTTGTTGTTGTTGTTGTTGTTGTTGTTGCTGTTGTTCATCAGTTTCTTGGGTATCATTATTTAATTCTTCATCACTATTATTTCCACTACTGTTACTACTACTACTACTTCCATCATGTTTATCATTTTCACCAAATACTTGAACATCACCTGCAAAACTAATTGATGGTTTTTTTGTCGTCATGTTATCTTTATTCTTTTGACTATTTTTTCGTTTAATTTCGTTATTGTTGGTACTATTGATAATAACAATACTACTACCACTGCTTCTACTACTTCTACTACTTCGATAACTTCTTCTCCTTTCCGCGAATTTGATTCGACGTTTTTTAATAAATTCAAACGTTTTGAACTATTATATTGTATATAAATAAAATTGTTTTGATTGAATAAGCCTTCTTTTTTATCGTTTGCGAATATGCTCTATTTATAATCACCGTAAAATTGACTTAATTAAACTGTAACAGTTTATTAATGGCTTATTCTATTATAGATTTGATGATTAGTCGCTATGATAAATTTTTGTTAAGAAGAAGAGAAAAAAAAAAAGTGGTGGGTTGGTTTTGAGCTATTTTTTCTTGTCTCAAGAGTAAAAAAAAAAAATTACAAAAAAAATGTTGCAGAATTAAATGTTCCTTTTTTTTAAACGCTTTTCATATAGTATAGGTATTATATATGCTTAAGGGTGGTTAAGGTAGCTTAAGAAATTATTAGGTCCGCTCCCGATCTAAAGACAGCTTAAATATTACTATAGAGCGTATTCTCTTTTTTTGTTCTCTTTTTTTTTGCTGTTTGGAAATGCTCAGGGGAACTATGGTAATCGGTAGTTCACACCTATTCAGGAAAACACCACCGATCCCAATTTAAGATTTTCTTTCTGAAACGAATTTTTTTTTTTTTTTTTTTTTTACCCCAAAATTATAATAAAAGTTTATTTATAACGCTTGAAAAATTTTGACAGTCAAACTTTTTTTTATAAAAAAAATAATAAAAATAACCCGCGTATTACTATCATCATCAACAACTTTTATATGAAAAAATAGACACAAACCTCAACTAATAATAATAATAATAAAATGACAGGTCTGGTAAGTGGACCAGATTTAGATGAATGTATAGAACGATTATATAAAAAAGAATTACTACCAGAAGTTACAGTTGAAGCATTATGTTCAAAAATTAAAGAATTATTAATTAAAGAATCAAATGTTGTACAATTAAGTGCACCAGTAACAGTTGTTGGAGATATTCATGGACAATTTTATGATTTAATAGAAATTTTTAGAATAGGTGGTTATTGTCCTGATACAAATTATTTGTTTTTAGGAGATTATGTTGATAGAGGATTATTTTCAGTTGAAACTATAACATTATTAGTTTGTTTAAAATTAAGATACCCAACCAGAATTTATTTAGTTAGAGGAAATCATGAAAGTAGAGGTATTACACAAAGTTATGGATTTTATACAGAATGTGTTAGAAAATATGGTTCAGCGAATGTTTGGACTTATTTTACTGATATGTTTGATTTTTTAACTTTATCAGTTGTTATTGATAATTCAATTTTTTGTGTACATGGTGGTTTATCACCTTCAATACAATCATTAGATCAAATTAAAATTGTTGATAGATTTAAAGAAATTCCTCATGAAGGTCCAATGGCTGATTTAGTTTGGTCAGATCCTGATGTTACAAGACCAGATTTTAGATTAAGTCCAAGAGGTGCTGGTTATACTTTTGGAATGGATATTGTTAAAAAATTTTTAAGAAATAATGGAATGTCACATATTTTACGAGCCCATCAATTATGTCAAGAAGGTTATGAAGTTTTATTTGATGATAGATTATCAACAGTTTGGTCAGCTCCCAATTATTGTTATAGATGTGGGAATTTAGCATCAGTTTTAGAAGTTAATGTTAATGGTGAAAGATTTTTTAATGTATTTGATGCAGCTCCCGAAAATGCTGAACATATAAAATTTATGAATGATGAAGGTTCAATGATTGAAAATCCAAATGGTGGATTAATGATGCCGAGACCACAACCAGTTGATTATTTTTTATAACAAAAAAAAAAAATTATTATTATTATTTATTATTTATGATTATATTATACAAATGCTTGTAATGCAGATTCTAATTTTGTTTCCATTTCTTCCCATTCAGATTCTGGATCTGATAAGATTGTAATAGCACCACCAGCTCCGATTCTCCATAATTTTGTTGATTCATTTTTATATTGGAATGCTGATCTAATAATAACAGACCAATCTGCTTCATCATTAACAGACCAAAATCCTGATACTCCAGAATAAATACCTCGTCTTTGATGGGTTTCTAACTGTTTTAAAATATCAACTGATCGAATTTTTGGAGCACCAGTCATTGAACCTGGTGGTAAAGATCTTGCTAATAAATCAATACCTAAATAATTTTTTGGTAAATCACCTTGAATTACTGATACTAATTGATAAACTGTATGATATTCTTCAACTGTCATTAATTTATCAACTCTAACATTTTCAACAATTTGATTTAAATCATGACGAATTAAATCAACAATCATTAAATTTTCTCCTCTTTCTTTTGGTGTATTTAAAATGGTATTTGCTTTTTTAAAAGTCATATCTGATGATTTTTTAACTGTACCTTTAATTGGTCTAAATTCACATGTACCATTATCATTCCATGACATGAATCGTTCTGGTGATGATCCAACTAATGTAGAATCTAATAAATCTATAAAACATGAATATGGTGATGGATTTCTTTTTAATAAAATTTTATATAATAACCATGGATCTAAATATTCTGGTAATGTAATTTCAGTTTGTGCTGTTAAACATAATTCATATGATTCTCCTGCTAATAAATATTCTTTACATTTTTCAATATTTTCAATATATTGCTTTTGATTTGGAAATTTAAATTGTGTTTTTGAATTAAAAAATTCTTGACAACTATTTGGTGATGTTTCAATTGGATTTTTAATTTCATTAATATTTTTTAAAAATGTTTCAAATTTTGTTTTAATTGTTGATAAAAATTTAGAATCATTTAATGAAATAATATATAATTTATTAGTATGTTGATCAATTAAAATTGTTTTTTCAATATCTGCTAAACTAACATCAGCATATTTTTTACAATCTAATTGTTCTAATGGTTTATCATAACATGCATTTAATTCATAACTTAAATAACCAATTAATCCACCAACAAATTTTGAATCTTTTGGTTTTAAAGAAGTATTTTTATATTTTTGTAATTTTGGTACCATATAATTTGCTAAAAATTCATAAATTCCTTTATCACCAATTTTTTCTTCAATTTCTTCATTATCTTTTTTATAAGTATTAATAAATATTCTATCTGGTTTATATGATAAATAATATGTTAATAATTTTGTTACACCTGGTTCTAATAATCCAATAATTGACCATCTACCTGGTTCACTACCAGAATTTAATAATGTAAAATCATAACCTAATTCTTTAATAAAATCACAAATTTGTACAGCAAAAGTAGAATATTTTTCAATTTTTAATGATGATAAATCCAATGTTTCAAATGGAATTGATGATTGATTCAATTGAAATTCTCTTTCTAATGGTTCTGGTTTAATATCTAAATTTAAAATTTTTGAATCAATTGAAATAATTTTTCTATTATTTTTATTATAATCTAATGCTTTTAACCAAAAATTTTCAAAAACTTTAAAACCATTTTCTGAACATATACTTTCTGGATGATATTGTACACCCCAAAATGGTTTTGATTTATGTTTACCTGCCATAATAACTTTTTCATCTTGATCTTGAACCCATGCTAATTGTTCAATTTCTTTTTCACCACCTGTAACATGTAAACTATGATATCTAATACTTTCAAATTCATTTTCAATATTTTCAAAAATATCTTTTGATAAATGTTCAATTTTACCTGCTTGACCATGTTGAACAATTTTTAATCTATTAATTTTCCCACCAAATCCTAAAACTAATGATTGAAATCCTAAACAAACTCCAAATACTGGTACTGGTTGTTCTAATTGCCATAAATATGGTAATACACCAACATCATCAGGATTATCTGGTGAACCTGGACCTGGACCAACTACAACAGCGTCAAATGATGGTAAAATTTCATACAACTTTTCTTTTGAAATACTATTATTGTGGATTGTAATTACTTTAGCGCCAGTAACTTTTTCAACTAATGTTGATAAGTTGAAAGTAAATGAATCATATGAATCAATTAATAATACATATTTCATTTTAATAAATTTGAAATGTTGAGCTTGTATTGATTTAGTTAGATGAAAGTGATTATGAAAAATGATAAAATTATTTAGTGGAAAAAAAAAAAAAAAAAAAAAAAGATTTCAGATCAATCTTTATATAAGCTTAAGGGAATTAACGGTTCGAGGGGGCAAAAAAAAATTATAATGCATGCTGGGGATGAATTTTTTTTTTTTCAGTTAATTATAAATTTTTGATTCGCCCGTCTATTACCAACAAATTTAAAGCATGTACACTTGCATTATACTAAGATGGGATAAATCTCGTTGATGGAATTTATAAAAGAATATCTTGGCATTTTGAAACAATTTATGAACATAATTGTCTATTAATCGATTACTAAAATTATATAATAAATCTCAAGTTTTTAAAATCTATTATAAAGATGAATATTTCTCGTTAATTATTTTATATCGAATCGGTACTCATCAATTGATGAATATTCCATACTCAATTGATTGAACTTGTCAAGTTTAATGATGAAAATTATGGAAAGTGGGCCTTTTGACTAAAATAGTTTAAAATCTTTATAATGAGAATCGCAAGGCTGAATGAAAAAAAATTAACAAGTGCTTAAGAACGAACGCCGCGCATATAATTAATTATATGTTACTAGTTAGTGCATGATTGCCTAACCAAGCTTAAATTCATTCTAGCTGCGTGATAATCACGGATCGGAACCCTGACAATTTTTAATCCAGCGCTTAATCTCTTGTAAGCTTCTCAGTACCAAAATCAATGATCCCAAAAAAAAAGTTAGAGCATCAAATTTTTTTCAGTAATAAAAAAAAAAAAAAAAAAAAAAAAAAATTTTTCAATTCATTAGACAGAAAGCATTTAATATAACAAAATGAAGCCAAGTCCAATCACACAACTTTTACGACCATGGAAAACATGGAGAGATGGTACTCCATTTTATGGATTTGGTAGAAAAGGTAATAGAAGATGGCCTTTAACAACCAAACAAGGTAACAAAAATTTTTATAAAGGTACTGGTTCATCAGGTATTGGTAGATGGACAACAAGAGGTAGATATATTATCAATTGGGATAAAGTTCGAACATATAAAGTTCCAGCAGGTTTAGAAGAATCACCATTGAAAGCATTAGTTTGTGAAACTAGTCCAATGTTAAAGCATCAATTTAAAGGTTATGAAAATGGTGCTATTGATGGTAAATTATATATTCAAAAGATTAAAGAATATGTTGAATATGGTCGAGCTGAAGCTCCAGAAGCTCAAAGAGATGGTAATGTTGAACGTGGTTAAAAGTATTATTGCATAATTCCGTGCGAAAGTGAAGGAGAAGAGCGAGAGAGAGAGAGAGAGAGAGATGGTAGCAGGTGGTCTATTTTATTTAATTATTATTTGTTTTATTTGCTTTATTATTAACGAACTTTTATTTGTTAACTGTATATATTATTAATGTTATTTCTATCGATGCATATATAAAATCTTTTTTTGATTACAATTGTAGATAGTTGTGATATGAACTTTTAATTGTTCACTTGAAATGATACTAGTGTACATTTGTTTGATCAACTTAATAACCTTTCCAGTAAAGTTTGTAATTTGATATGAAAAAAAAAAAGGCTGTTTATGCGTAATATAATTCTAAATTAGAATTATTGTGGATTTCATAATCTGCTAATGTAATATGATCAGAAAATACATGATGTCCCTTTTTTAAAACAATTTTTTCTGGTGCAGTACCAATCTGATATGCCAATAATTTTTTAAAATCTCCAATAGTATCATCAGGCAAACATTTAACTCTGACTTTTTTACCAACTCGATCGTTACAGTATACTTCAATCATTTTTTTGTAATTTTGCCTTCGTGATTCTTGAACAATATTGGTTGTGATAAAAAATATTTGTAGTGGGAAAAAAAATAAATGTACCGACACTCCATTGATAGCCTCTCATGCGGTTGTAATCACTCAGCGCTGTAGTCTTACAATTTTGTGGTAGATATCGGTGTGTGTCACTTTTTTGCTACTGTGTGGTGCGGCGCATCTATTTTAGTACAAAGCAACTATAGTATTATAACTAGTACCTGCCATGGCCATGGCA
>JAJLUL010000244.1:0-20330 GCA_030564325.1 Blastobotrys capitulatus | reverse complement strand
TAATGATAAAGGAAATTGGATTCTTGTATATTCAGTTGTTCCATATCTAAAAGAGTGTGATTTTGGACCAATTGGAATAATATGATTTGAATTAAATCGACCATTTGGACCATGATAAATAAAGTTAGGATCATCAATTGGGGTATCTAATCTCCCAAAAATAACAACTGGTAAAGTTCGCCCAATATCCTCAGCTCTTATAACAAATTTCATGAATAACAGCATTTGTACCATTAACTAAACCTCTTCACTAATACCTAAAGACTACACAGCTTGAAAAAATTGTGCAAAGTAAGAACAGCAGGAGTATCGGAAGACAGCTTAAACAAAGTGCAAAAAACGCAAAATGTGCAAAGAAAATACAGCAGGAAGACATCGGAGGACAGCTTAAAGGCTTACGGTTTTTGCAAAATTTGACCCCCCTATTTCATGTTACAGGCCTGACGGCCTGAAAATCACGAAAATTATTGGGAGGTTTCAGTTTATCTTATTCCATTAGACAACACACCCCATAAATAAAAACAAAATAGGACTAGAGCATAAAAAATGAGTGATGAAGATGTACCTGATGAAGAACAAACAACTCAACCAGTTACAATGAGTGCTTCAGTTGTATTAACTCATTTACCAAAAGATACAACAACTATAATGGATCAATATGCAAAATTACCAAATGATAAAATTCAAGTGTTTTTTAAAGCTATTGGATCAGCTCCTATATTAAAAACTCAAGTTTATAAAATTAGTGGAGATCAGAAATTTAGTGTTTTAATAAGATTTTTAAGAAGACAATTACGATTTAAAAATAATGAATCATTATTTTGTTATATAAATAATTCTTTTAGTCCAGCACCAGATGAAATGATTGCAAATTTATATGAATCTTTTAAAGTTGAAAATCAATTAATGGTTAGTTATTGTGGTACTGTCGCATTTGGTTAGTAGTATAAGAAAACCTATAATTCTTCATGATCTTTTTTATTATTATGATTTTCGATTAATTTTTCAATAGCTCGAATTTCAAGTTTATTAGTTGAAGAAATTGGTTTATTATCATCAATTA
This sequence comes from Blastobotrys capitulatus, assembly GCA_030564325.1. Lineage (NCBI taxonomy): Eukaryota > Fungi > Ascomycota > Dipodascomycetes > Dipodascales > Trichomonascaceae > Blastobotrys > Blastobotrys capitulatus. Next base: position 19,267 of record JAJLUL010000244.1, on the reverse strand, counting down.
ATTTAACTAATAAATCATTAGATTCTTTTAAATCTTTTGAAAATGCATAAACAAATTCAATTTTATTATCATTTGTTGATAATAATTCAACTGATTGATCAACTTTATTAACCAAATCAATTTCATCATCTTTTGATTCATTTGGAATTGTTAATAAAATACATTGTTTATTTGAACATCTTTCTTTTAATTGTGATTTTTTAGTAATCTTTGATGGATGAGTATATTCTTTAATTTCTGGTTTTTTTATTTTATTTGGATTTCTAATTTTTTCTTCAACTAATTTTCTTTTATTTGATTTTGGTTCTTCTTTTGATGATTCAGTTGATTTAGATGGTTTAGAATTAGTGGATTTGGTTGATTTGGTTGATTCTGCATCAGTAGAAGTGGTTGATTTTTTAGATCCAGTTCCTAAATGTAATTGTAAAAATCCAATCAAATCATTTTTTTTTAATTCTCCATCATATAATAATGGATCTTCACCATCTTTTAACATTATTAATTGAGATTTATCATTTTCTTTTAATCCATTCATAATTTTATCACCAATATTTTGACCATCAGGAATATAACCAAATTTAGCTTGAGCTTGATATTTATAACTTAATAATTTAAATAATGGTGGTATACCAGTATTACCTTTTTTACTTAATAAAATAAATTTAATATTTTCATTAGTTGATAAAAATTTATCAATATTTTTTTTGGTAACAATAGTAGCACCATTTGGAATTTGAGTTAATGAATAATCATATAATCCTTTTGAATTTCTTTCACCTCTATAATCATCAATAATTGGATTATTTTTTTTATTTGAAGGTTTAATACCTTTAATAGTTGGGAAACCTTGAATTTGATATTTTGAACATAATGATTTTAATGAATCATTATCACAATTAATTGCAAAAAATTTTACAAATTTTGATGCTTTTTTAGCTGCTTTTTGATATTCTGGTTTTAAATTTGAACAATGACCACACCATGGTGCATAAAATTCTATTATACTTGGATTATTTGATTTTAAAACTTGTTGATTAAATTGTTTATATGATTGAATTTCTATAACATTTTTATCATTTGTATAAAAATTTGCATTAACAATTATTGGTAATAAAATTAATGAACTAATCCAGTCCAATCTCATTTTATTTTTTTATTCTTTTTTTTGATATTATGGAGGGTTGTTGAAGTCTTTTGAGTTTGTGGTGAATGTTAATGATTGTCTGACAGGGTGGCATTTTTTTTTCTCGCTCTAGCTAAGCTTTATCAAGGCTTCTTTTTTTTGGTCAAGCAGTGATAATTTTTTTAGCGCTGAAAAATTAGTGAGTACCAGCTGGTATAGGTACTTAAGTTTGATGGTGTTTTTTCTAGAATCTTGTCGTTTCATACCACCAACCCCTTAAAAAAAAAAAAAATTAAACCTTGTAAAAGTTTATTTGAACAGTATATATATTGTATAGTACGAGTACCAGATACTGGCATGCCAATATTGTCGATTATAGTTAATTATTAATTTCTATATATATAAAGTAGTAATTATATGTGCCTTCATAGTCAAGTTGATTATAATCAATTGGGAGAACAAAATTATTGTATATTGATATACCAAGATCGATATTAAATTGGTAATAGTTTTTGAAAGCCGCAGTGATTGCGGCAAATATAGAAAAAAATCTACTTAAGTCATTGCATTGATCAGATAGGATGATCTGATACAGGTACATCATACACCTATAGTATACATGTATGTATACATATGCGATGTCTATATATAGCTACTATAGATATATATATGTTTATAATCACTATCACCATCTATATATCGACCGATATACAGTATATACTTATAAGCTTACTAGTATAAACACATATATATAGTAAATTTAAGCTAGCATTACTTTCCATAACCATGCCATGGATGACCTAGGCTGTAAGACGTTTGACCCAACAAGTTAACTCCAGAATTTACATGTGCAATTAACGTAATTAAAAGAACCCTGAAATTGGCATTTTTATAATATACACTCAATAAAAACTTTCCAAGAAAAGTAAAAAATGTTGACTTACCCAAATTAGCCAAAAAACTAAAACACCGCTTATTATGCTTTTTTTTTTGATATATTGGATTTCCGGATTTGTCCAACTTTTAATTCTGCCAGTCTACCTGCTCATGAGTATGTGGTCACTATTAGCTGAGCTAAGCTGCTCAGTATACTGTACTATACCCACCAAGTAACATATTATGTAACCCACCAAGTAACAAAAATATTTAAACTTTAATGAAGAGTAAATTACTAATTATTATTTTCAAATTGAATACGGGGAACGAAAAAAAAAATTCAAAGTTTTTTTTTTTCTCTTAAACCTTAAAAAAATATATTTGCCATAATATGATGATCAAATATATCTAGTATACAAATCCAATGCGCATCAAGGTGCCAAAAAAAGATCAGTTTTAATTAATTCCACTACAGTAGTTGACATTATGCCTCAGATTCTATTAATTGCCAATCAACATCCAAGGATGAATGGCATGTTTTACAAAAAAAAATCACCGTATTACTGTACCCTACTATGCTGCTGTACTTACTTCTCGGCAGCCGGATCGGATGATTGATGGAATCCATGGGGTTACATGTATTCACTACTGTGCACCAGTAATTTTAAAGCCACTTTTTCTTATACAGTTAAAATTTTTGACAGCTGTAGAGTTGTTAGACACCGCTTAAAACATACAAGCTTATTGCGCTTTTCACCGCGTACTTGAACCCACAGTAATTAATTGTGCTGTAATACCGTTGGTAGTAATAGTTACTAAGTAGCATCAATTCTAGCAGCCATAATTAATTAATTCGCCAGCCATCCCGATTTTTTTTTTTTTTTTTTTATTTCAAATTCATTTGTAATAACTCTAAACAAGGCAAAAAAAATTTATTAGTTTAGAATTATTAATCCCACATTTTTATTATTAACTATTCATAACAACAACAACAACAAGAAAAAAAAAACTCCACTTTTTTTTTTTTTTTTTTTTCTCTTTTCTCTTTTTCATCTTTCTTGACTAATCAACAAGTCATAATAATAATCTAATATATCAACAATGGGGTCCTGTTTTTCGTCCAGTAAGGACAAATCTCAGGACAATAATAACAATCAATATGATCAAAATAGACAACAATATAATGATGAAAATAATAATAATAATAATAGGAATAGTTCAAATACCCTTGATAATACTAACAATAACAACAATGAGAGTTCATCAAGATTCAAATTACCAAGATCTCGAAACAATTCAGCTCAACATAGTAATGACGAAGAATTAAAAGCATTAAATAATAAATATAACAATAGTCCAACAAATAATAATAATAATAATAATGAATTTTCATCATCATCAATATCATCACGCATACGAAATAATTCTAACATAGCAGAACCTAATAATACTAACAATAATAATAATATAAATAATAGACATATGAGTACAGCATCAGCATTATCATCAAATAGTAACAATAATAGTAATAAACAAGAAATTAAAATTTTATTATTAGGTAGTGGAGAATCTGGTAAAAGTACAATTTTAAAACAAATGAAAATTATTCATCAAAATGGTTATTCACAAGAAGAATTATTAATGTATAAAACAACTGTTTATAAAAATTTATTAGATTGTGCAAAAGGTATAATTAGTGCATTAGAAAAATTTGAATATAATGTTACAGGAACAAATAGTAGTAAAGTTGAACCAATTTTAGAAGAAGAACAATTACCAAGTCCTGAACAATCTGATGATGATAATAAAAAAATAAAAACTAATAATACTAAAGTTTTAACACCACAAACAACATTAGAACATCAATATAATTTAACAAATCAAGAAATTTCATTAATAACTGATTGTTATGTACCACCAGATCCAGATTTTGTTTTACCAACAGAAGTTATATTATCAATAGAAAAATTATGGCAACATCCAATTGTACAAAAAATGTTTCAAGAAAGAAGAAGTGAATTTTATATAATGGATAGTGCACCATATTTTTTTCATCATGTTAAAAGAATTGGACATCCAGATTATATTCCAACTGTTAATGATATTTTAAGAGCTCGTATTAAAACTACTGGTATTTATGAAACAAGATTTGATATGGGAGGAATGAATATTCATATGTATGATGTTGGAGGACAACGAAGTGAAAGAAAAAAATGGATTCATTGTTTTGATAATGTTACTTTAATTATATTTTGTGTTGCATTATCAGAATATGATCAAGTTTTATTAGAAGAAAGTGGACAAAATCGAATGGCTGAATCATTAGTATTATTTGAATCTATTATTAAAAGTAGATGGTTTATGCGTACAAGTGTTGTATTATTTTTAAATAAAATTGATGTTTTTACAGATAAATTACCACATTCACCATTAGAAAATTATTTTCCTGATTATACTGGTGGTAATGATATTAATAAAGCAGCAAAATATATTTTATGGAGATTTACAAAATTAAATCGAGCAAATTTAAATATTTATCCTCATTTAACTCAAGCAACTGATACTTCAAATATTAAATTAGTTTTTGCTGCAGTTAAAGAAACTATTTTACAAAATTCTTTAAGAGATAGTGGTATTTTATAGTTACTTATAATTAATTATTAAATAAATTATTTAATGTATACGTCACCAACCCGATTTAAAACTAATTGAACATTTTCACGAATTTCTGGTACCATATCTTTTGATAATAATCCAATAATATGAGGATATAATGTTGGCATTGTTTCAATAAATTGTTGTTGATTAACTTTAGAATATTCCATTAAAATAGCTCTAATAACTGGCCATAATGTACTAATATATTTTTTTTGAGTTTGATCAACATTATTATAATCTTTTAAAATTTGTACCAATTCTTTTAATAATTCATCTTGTAATTCAATTAAAAAATTTGATGATTTTTCAATATCTTTATATAAATGCATCATTAAATTAACATAAGTTAATGCTGATAATGATTCTTGAGTTAATAAATTTGGCATATCATGCATATATCTTTTTTTCCAAATTTTTAATCTTAAATCTCTATCATTATTAAATTGTCTTGAAAAATGATATGATCCTTTTAATAAATGTGCAATTCGAATTAATTCATTTGTTGGCATTAATTTAAATACCAAATCATTTGTTATTAAATCATTAACTGTACTAATCATTAATCTTTGTAAAATACTTTTAATAATTGTTGGTCTAAAAACTTTTTGTCTATCTTCATCATTACCTCCTCCATTAATGTTATGATTATAAATTTCTTCATTATTTAAATCCATTCCTCCAACTGATATAATACTATTTGTTCTTTCATGAATTGGTGGTCTTTCATTAACTGGTGAACTAACAACACTATCTGGTTCATTTCTATCAACTATTGTAAAAACTTCTTTAGCAGTAGTTGTTTCAAATAAATATTCAATTTTATTAACAATAATTTCCCAATGATTTGAATCAAATTTATTAACATTTTGAACAATTAATTGTGCTAAACATGAACTACCAATTTTTGATACTGTATCATTATCTTGATTAATACATCTTACTAATAAATCTAAAAATCCTGTTAATTTGGTTTTTAAAATATCAAAATAATGTGTTAATAATGCAATCATATTTCTTAATGCTTGTACCATTGTTGTATTTAACCATACCGTTTCTTCATCTAAAGTTTGTTTACCTAAACTATCAAAAATTGGAAATAATAATTCTTGACAAATAGAATCCCAAGTTGATTCATTAAATGTATTACCATATTCTGTTAAAGAATCAAATAAATAATTTAAAGCTCTTGATCGAACTTCCAAATCTCTTGATTGAATAATAATTGATTGAAATGCTTGTAAAATTGAAAACCATAATTCATTTTTTTCATTCTTGTTATGTTCATATTTTGTAATTTTATTTATTGTATTTTTTAATAATTCAATTGAATGTAATGCAGTTTTTTGATCCTTTTGAGTCTTTGAAATTTCTCCTAAACAATATACTAAACTTGAAAAAGAATCTTGATTTAAAATTTTATCAAAATGATTATCATAAATTGATTTAACAATTTTAAATGTTCTTGATACTAATAATTTATTAATATTATTATTATTATTGCCAACTGCACTAAACACTCTAAACATTCGATTCCAACCAGATTTTAATTTATCAGATCTTGCTTGAATCATTTGATCTAAACAATCTAAAACCATTTCTTTTGCCATTAAATCAGTACTTTGATTCATAACATATTCAAATGGTTGTAAAAAATCTTTTTGAAATTTAAAATGTGATAATTCATCAATATCTAAAAATCTTAAACTTAATTGTCTTAAAGCATCTAATGCAAATTGAACAACTTGAGGATTATTAATTGTACAAACTTTATTAAATTGTTCCCCCATTGCTTGCCAAATTTGACTCCATTCTAATCGAATTCTATCCATATTATAATAACAAACATCAACCATTTTACTTAATGCATCAGTTCTTGGTTGTTGATTATTACCACTTGATTTAATTTCTTCCATTGAAACATCACTCAAAGCTTTAACAAAATAAACAACTGCATTACCATTTAAATTGGCAGTATTTTCAAAAACTTTATCCATCATTCTTGTCAAATCTTCACTATTTAAAGCATTTTTAACTTCTAATGAATATAATACAACATTATTATGATGGTTATTATAACTATTAAGTTTCAATCTACTATTTGTTGAATCAGTTGATTTTCGAATTCTTGCTGTTGTAACATCTGGGATACTATTTGAATCAATACCAGAATTAATTAATTGTAATCTTTGTAATTGACTAATAACTGTTAAAATATTTTTCCAACTATCTTTTAACATATTCCCATCTTCTGTTAATGCAATTTCTAATAAAATTTTTATTACATTAACATTTTTCATTTTAATTTCTCTTGGTGATTGTAAATTTGTAAACATTTCCAATGCATTAACAAATGACATTCTTGCAGTATCATCATTATTATTATTAGATTCACCTTCTGGGAACCAACAAGCTAATCTAATACAATATTTAAATGCATCAATACACATTTTTATAACAATATCATCATCAGATTCTTGAAAGATATTTGATAAACCAACATAAATTGAACCCCATGCTTGTTGAAACATTGGTTTAACATGATTAACATGATTTGCAATATAAAAAGTATTATCATTACTTGATTTCCCCAATAAATCTTCAAATAATTTTTCAGTTTGATAATAAATTTCTTTACTTGCTTGTAAATATTTTTCTTTTGTATCATCTTTTTTTAAAAAACTAAATCTATCATTTGATTGATCATTTTTTTTCATTAATGCTTGTTGATGTTCTTGTTTTAATTTAATTTCATCATTTAAAATAGTATCATAAATTGTTAATAAAAATTCTTTTGGTAAATCTCCACCATCATTAATACCACGATTATTTTTAATAAAATCATCTGGACTCATTCTATTACCTTTAATATTTGAACTATGTAAATCTGTATTTAATAAAATAACAGAATAACTCAAAACATATGCAGCATCTGCATCAGCAAAAATCCCTTGATTTTGTGAATAATATCTATTTGCAAATTTTAACATTAATCTATCAATTTTTTGTGCTTCACCTGGTAATCTAAAAGTTTGTAAAAATTTTCGAATTGCTTCAACAAATGATATACCAGTAAAATCAATCAAATCAACAAAACTATGCATAACTGAAATTGCAAATTCATCATCATCACCTAAATATTCTCCTAAACTTGATTTATCAATATCTTGATTTGATAAAAAAAATTTGGCAATAATTATTGGATCTTTTTTTTCAATAAATCCAAGATTAATTAATTTTTCTAAACCCTTTTTTGGTTTATAATTAAAATCTGTAACTGCTTTAAATAATTCATCTTTTCTTTGTTTCATTCTTGCAAATTCATTTGGATCATCAACATCATCATTATTATTTGAATCAATTGATATATTTGATTCATTTTTTTCTTCCAATACTTCATCTAATCTTGGAGTACTTGGTAATTTATTTGATGAAATAGCACTTGAAGGTCTCTTTGACCATGTTAATAAAGATCTTAAAACTGCAACTAAAGATTCTAAACTTGCAAATTTTAATGCATATTGTTGAGGATATAAATGATCAGTATTTGGAGAATGAGGATTATTTGAAACACTAATAATACTTAAAGCAGGTGGTAATGATAAATTATAAACAGCAATACTTTTATGACGATTTTCATAAAAATTTGTTAATTGAACTGGATTAATTGGAACTTTATTACCAGCAAATTTAACCAAAATACTAATAATTCGTTCATAAACATTAACACTACTTGTACCATCACAATCATAATTTAAAAATAATTCAACCAATGCTCTTGGATCATTACAAATTCTTTGAATAATTATTAATAAAAATTGTTTTTGATGAATTGGTGTTGATGGCATTTCAATAATTTTAAAATATTGTAAAAAAATTGGTTCAAAATGTTTTTTAAAATTTGATCTTAAATTTGATAATAATAACCAAAAAATTTCTGCTGTAATTTCAAATACTGGTGGACTAATACTAATCATATTTCTAACAAAAGATTGTAATAAATAATCTCTTGAAGCTTCAACAAAAGTTTGTTCACCATAATTATTTGTTTTAATTGTAATATCATTTGATAAAAATACACTCATATGAGTTTTTAAAATATTATGAACTAAGTGTAAAGTAATTAATTTTGATCTCATAAAATGAGTTCTAACATCATTTTCCAAATCATTATTAATTGGTTTGCCACTTAATCGACATAATGTTCTAAAAATTAAATAAGCATCTTTAATAAAAACATCATTAATAACATCATCTTTTTCATCTTCTAAATGACGTTCTTCTGCTTGAGTTTCCATTTGTTCCAATGTCATTTTAGTTTCTTTTGATTCTTTTGTAATTTGAATTTCATCACCATCTTGATTAAGTGATGGTTCATCATTTTCATCTTTAACAATTTGTTTTTTTTTAATTCTTTGAAAAATTTGATCAACCATTTGAGTTAAACTTGCTTGAGCAATTGTTTGATTAATATTTGATAATGATTTTACAAAAATTTCATAAACTTCTCTAATTGCATTTAATAATGTTTTACCATGAATAATTAAATCTTCATTTAAAACTGCTGCTGATAATGCTTTAACAATTTGAGTTTCAACTTTTTGATCAATTTGAGTTGTTGATTTTCTTATATTACAAACAGTATCAACTGCTTGTTCAACTAAAGGTTTTTGAGGTGGTGGAGTAACAATATTATCTTCTTCTTGTTGAATAATTGGTTCATCTTCAAAAAATGAAAATGAAAATAATTTTCCAATACAATCAATTGAAGTTGCTCTTAAATCATTATTTGTTGATTTTTCACAAACTAATTTTAAAGGTTGAAAAATTATATTTGGTGGAGGTAATTTATTACTTTCTTCCAATTGTTCTGTTATATTGTTAGTATGTTTTCTTTTTATTTTTAATACTTACTTAATGCTCTTTTAACTGATGCGTCTAATTGTGTATTTTTTTTAGTTTCTTTACTTTTTGAAATTGTTTCTAATGCATTTTTAACAAATACCATTGATGATACAGTTTGATGTCCACTACTTGTTGAAGAAACTGATAATGCTATTGAAGGTGTTCTTTTTCTGTGATATGATTTTTTAGATTCTTCAAATGATACTTTTGGAGTTGTTGATTGTGAAATTTCTATAGTTGGAGTACTACTACTATTTGTACTATCTTCTAATGAAACATCATCCATTTGTTCTTTAAACCTACCATTTTGTTCTTTCTTTATTTCATTTTTTTCTTCATCTTTTTTATCTTCATCTTTTAAATTTCCATTAGTAGATTCATTTGTTTCATTTGATTGATTAGATTCCGATGTATTATTAGATTGTTCATCATCTTCTTCTTCTTTACCATTTAATTGTTGTACATTTTCTTGATTATTATCATCATTTGTTTTATTATTTTCATTTTCATTATTTGTATTTTCATTAACAACTGGCTCTGGCTCTTGAATCGGTTCGTCGTGTTCAGACATTGTTATTTGACAATTAATCTCGTTTAATAATAAGTAATTTAAAAAGTGGTGATGGTAAAAAAAATCCCAAATATGAAAACGACACAAAAAAATAAAAAAAAAAGCGCTAGCGTGGCCATTATTAAATTATTTCACTTCAAAAAATTATACAACCAGCTCAGCTCAGCTCAGCTTCCCAACCATCATCATAAAAAAAATAATACACGCTCAATTTCTAAAACCAAATCGGCATCGGCATCGGAAGTTACAAAATTTACGAAACAATTTTTTTTTTTTTTCAAACCTTAAAAAAATTTACACTGCCATCAATTATATAAAAAGGTCATTATCATCATAATATTAATATAAATTATTTAAAAGCTTTTACAAAAGTATATTTATTTCCACCTTTACCAGCTCGAACTGCTGCATACCAAACACACATTTCATCCCAAAATGCAATTCGAACTAATGATTTTGATAATGGTACCGATTCATTAGAACTAGTTGTTTTCATTGATGAACTATCATTTGAACTATTTTGACTTTTTGAACTATTTGTTGGTGCTATATCTTCACTTGGTAATAAAACAGGTATACTTGCAGTAACATTTTGTTTATCAATATGTCTAATAACAACTCTTTTTGAATCATCACAAATAACAACATAACTATCAAATACTAAAATTCTCATCATGGTCCCACTAATTGGTTTTGACATATCATAAACTAATTTTGTTGTTGATTTTGATGATGGTTCATTATTATCTTCTCTTACAATTAAATCAGCCATTTTTAATTCTTTTTTAATATTTGATGATGGTTCAATAATAACTCTTGATTGAATAATAACTGATAAATCTGCTAAAAATTTTCCAAAAGTATCTTTTAATTTAAAAATTTTTTGTAATTCTTGTAATCTTCTTCTTCTTTCTGCCATTGGTTTTCTATCACCAATTTCTTCAATTAATTCAATGAAAGCCTCATATGCAGTATTCATTGCAGGAGTAATATGACTTAATTTACCAAAAAAATCTCGATATTGTTCAATTCTTTGAAATGGTAAATTCATATAAGCCGCACAATTTGGCAATTCATGTCTTGAATCTTTAAGACATGATCTTAACCATTCTGCAACATCATTATCAGGATGATGTTGAGTTGGTGCATAACCTGGTAATGCAGTACCATAAGTAAAAGCTGCTTGATCAACTTTTCTAATTTTAATCCAAATTAATATTTTTCTTTTTGCTTCTTCACAAACTAATGCATATTCTAAATACCAATGGAAATCATCATATAATGAAGCCATTTTAGATCCAAATTGTTCCATTATTTGTTCTTGTTCTTGATGATTTGAATTAGAATTTTTTAATCTTTCCAAAGTACTATCAATAATTCCTGTTAAAGTTTCAGCATGTAATTTTGCAATATCTGTTAAAAATTTAAAACATGGACTTGCTTTTCTTGATGCTTTATCATTTGCTGCACAATAAATAGATTGAAAATCAAACATATTTTTAATAAATTTTTTTTCTTCTTTTGAAAATTCTTCAACTGCTTTAATTAAATTAATTGGTTCATTAATTTGTAATGATTGAACTCTTGAAGTAATTGAATCATCATCTAAATAATGTTGTAAAACATCTAATGAATTATATCTTTGATGTTGAGATGATTCTCTTTTTGGAGTTATTTGGGTTTTTTCATCATTATCATCATCTTCTTCAATAATTTCTCTTGGATGAATATATTCTCTTGAAACTAATTCATTAATATCAACTAATAATTGTAATATAACTTTAGATTTATCAATTTCAGATTTTTCTGTTCTTTGATGAGTCCATCTATCAGGATTTCCTGTCATACTATTTCGATCTTGTTGTGATGGAATTGGTGTACCAGGTGCTGTATTAGTTGGTGAAAAAGTCATACTTGATTTTTTATTTAAACTAACTGGTTCTAAACTTGTTAAATCATCTTCACTACTATCTTCAATTTCTTTTTCTTTTTTCTTTTTTCTTGAAAATAATCCTGATGCACTTGGTCTTTTTGAATTATTAAATGATGAAATTTTATCATCAATAATTTTTTTATGTTTTTTTATAATTGATGAATTAACTTGTGGTGATCCTCCTTCATAATATAATGCTCTAAAACTTGGTGATTTTAAAAATTCATTTTCTAAACATGGATTACCTTCTAAATCAATAACTTTTAAATTTCCATAACTTGATAATTTTGCTAAATGATATGGCCATAATGAAATTTTATTATCATTTAATCTTAAAACTTTTAAATGTAATAATTTTGTTGATACCCATTCATCAATAATTGTTAATCCAAGATTTTTACAAACTAAATATTTTAATCCAGTAACTTTTCTTAACCATCTTGGTAATCTACCTGTACTACTAATCATTGATGATGTACTTGAATTAGAACTTAAATCTAAATATGTTAATAATGATAATTCATCATATTTTGGATTAGAAATTGGCGTTGGTGGTGTTAAATGTGATGGATTTGTTGGTGTTTGATTACCATCTTTTTCTAAAATATTTACTGCATTTGGTACTGGTGGTGGTGCAAAAGATGGTGGTGTTCTTTCTTTATTGTTATTGTTAGTATCTATTGTCTTTGGTGATGGAGATTGTGTTGGAGGTTCTGATGAAGGTGGTGGAGGTAATGGAGCATTTAAATATTGTTCAACTTCTTCTTGTTCTTGTTCATCAGGTACTGGTGGTAAAGGTAAATCTTTATATTGAGATTCTGCAGCTAATGGTGGTATATTTCTAATACCTAATCCCATATCAGTTGGTGATAATGGTGATTCAATTCTATCATCATCACGTAATTCATAAGGATGTTGTAAATATTGTGCAGGTGGTGGTGGAGGTTTTGGAACTGATTGTTGAAATTGTTGATGTTGTGATAATGATGGAGGATTTGAACTACTAAAATCTAATGGTTCTGGTTTTTTACTTAACATAAATTGATCTGCTACTGGTGGTACATTTGGATATAATAATTCAACATTAATTGGTCCATTAACTGGTCCTGATATTGGATCAACTGGTTGATGATAGTTGTATCCTTGTGATTGTGGTGTGGTTTGTGGAGCTGTTGATGGTTGTGATGGTGGTGGTATAGATGGTAATGATGTTGTTGAAGTTTCTGAACTACTTTGACTATTTATTTTTGATAAAGTATCTCGTTTTTTTGAACGAGTAAAGTTCATTTTTAATGACTTCTCTTAGCTAATTTTTTTATTGTAAAGAGAATGTTAGAATAGAGAATGTTAGAAAAGAGAAAAATTAAAATAATTAGAGAAAAAGAAGAATCAAATTATTATTATACTAATTAAAAAAGTGAATCCTATTTTTAAGGGGCAACAATGAAAAAAAAAAAAAAAAAAAAAAAGGAAACAGAGACTGAGACTGAGACGAGACTTTACTTTTTTTTGGCATGGTATGGATTATAAACCTGTACCAGGTATACAGATACATTAAATTTGTAAATAATTATGCGTATTAATGGAGTACATGCTTACATTACCACTGTATTACGTACAGAAAATTGATTGATTGATTTTGGACCTTCAGAAAATGATTGAAAAAAAATGCTTCGTGCGCAAAAAATTTTGTTCCACTTTTTGGTCTTTAAGATATCAATCCGGCTATTAGTTTGATTCATTTTTTTTCATTTCATGGGTAACGTTTCAAGCCCCTCATTTTGTTTTAGTTAACAAAGCTTAAAGGGTTCATAGAAAAAAAAAAGGTAGTGCAGCCACCTGTTAATGGATTATATTTGATACAATGTCATGGATTTGATTTATACCCATTAAAAGAAGAGTAAGAGAAAAAAACATGTAAAAAATTAAATACTTACAAAAATCCAGGGTTCTGGGTTGTTTTTTGATGTATCAAAAGAGCTACAGTAGTACTGTACCACTCAAGTATACGTAATAAACTGATTAACGGTAATTATTTAAAATAACGTGTTAAAAAATTATTACAATTGTTATTAATCATGATCATGCAATGAGTTGAATCTGGCCAACCACAGGTCATTATTCTTGTTCAAATTTTTTTGATTCAAGCTTTTTTTTTTTTTTCTTTTATGCTTATTGAACATGCAATATTTTTCAATCCAAGCTTATTTGATTCAATTTTAGGGTGAAAAGTTTTTGTTAAAGTGCTAAATTTATTACACTAATTACGAAAAAGATCGACATAAGGTTTTTTAGTGTTATAGATTGAAAAATTATTATACAAATTATCGGACATGATTTGAAGAGAAAAAATTTTTTTTATTATGAAAAGTTACAGAATCTGTAAGAAAACAATAAAAACCGGGCATGATTGCACTTGAATTTTTTTTCTTTTAATTTAGGTTTTTGAGGATCATCCATGGATATATATAACAAATTGTAATTCGTCAAAATTTAGTTGTTTTTGCCCATCTGGTACCAGGTTTTTTTTTTGTTTATCAATCATCTGTTAATGGTCCAGGTATATCCTGGGCATACTATCATTCTAACATGTGTGTAGTGATTAGAGTATATCGGTACCAGTAATTTTTATTTTCGTATAATCTTAGACAAGTTATAAGAGTGTGGCTTATTTGCAGGATTCGAATCAATATCTTACAGGCCTAGCAACTCAATTGGTACGTGTAACATAATTGCAATGACCACATTGGCTTAGATTCTAAAATAGAGTTCAAAACTTTGTTTTTCGTTTATTTCGGCGACTACACCCCTGGTAAATGTTTTATTTATTTTTTTTTAACGTGTTAAATCATAGCCTTGTGCACACTTTAAGAGCTCACTTGCCTTGAAGATTCGAAGTATAGTATATATACAATCTAGACATTGTACAATGTACTAGCTATAGAGCTCTCTCCATATACTTTGTATACCGACGGATAATTTGAATCTATGGCATGATACTTTATACAATTGACTGATAGAGTACCAGTACCACGTATTAGAGCTCTTAATAACCTACTGTAGGCTTGCAGTATACAATTGAGGAGCTCTTAATAACCTTACACTATGTATACATGTAAGCTATAGCTAGCATGGTCTACGAAAACCATTATGGGAAAGATTGAACGATATATCTGGTACGATCGAGCATGAGCACGGGCCGTTATAATAGGGTCGAATCTATAGCTGGTATAATACAACAATACTATATATTTAATATATATATATACTGTATACATGTGCGCTAAATGCAGTTTATAAGACTAACTAAGCTATAGGTGAAAGATTTTAAAACAGCCTCAGGTTAAATTTCATTTCATTTAACAGGTGTGAAATAAATTCAGGTGGATCATTATGAGACAAATACTATTAAAGTTATTATTATTGATTTACCAGGTAGTAAATAATTTAGTGCGAGCTTTGATAGTCTATTAGCTGATACATAATATAAAATTTTCAGGGTTTACATGTATTCAGGAGTGATCGATATATCATCATTGCAAGAGCATTTAAAATTATTCAGTGTTTTTAAAGCCATAGATAGCTACCTAGGATAGATACATAATTAAACACATCTGGAGAAGTGATAATTTGCTTTAAATCATTGGGCAGTTTTTTTTTTTCAATTTAAATTAAATTAATAATTAATTGACCTATAATTTTCTCTTGTTATTGTTATAAATTGGATTATTTATATGTCCATATTATAGCGCTCCAAGCTAAGTAATTAATAATGACTCCTATACTTTGCAATATATTTTTTATAATATATATTGCGGTGATAATTAATATAGTAACATTTATATATATTCAACTAATCTATAGCCGCTCTAGATACTGGAAATTATTTTGAATGATTTCCTCAATTGTGATTTATATAAATCGAACCATCTTTTAGTTTCTATATATACAATATATCTAAGATTAAACTATAATAATAGCATTGGAGTTGTTATAGTGATACAATATTATATAGCCGACAAACACTCTGTATACATCTATTTATTCAATTGGCCAATATATAGTTATTTCAAGTATCTAGTCTGCTCGTTAATATTAGTAGATGTCAGTACTACGTAGCAGTTGTACAATTCTAACTTTTCCTAGATGGGATTTAGATAGCAATAGCTAGTAGAGTTGCTAGAAACTATAGCTAATAATAATGGTCGACTGAAAAATTGCCAGTACCAATTAAATTTAAATTAATGATTGATGTTAATACATGTACTAGCTAGAGTCCAGGGCTCCTATAGGCAAAGGTTTATTCACTCTCAGTATATCCTGATAATGAGTGATTCTCATTATAACACATTAAAAATGCATGCTACTATAATTATAATACTGTAAGTTAACTTTTTGTAATATTTTGGCTGGTTTACTATGCTTGAATTTTTTCAAAACGGGTTTATTAATATTTTTTTTACATCGGAAATTTAAAATTTAAAAACAATATCAATTGATTGACTTATAAAGTCATCACGTTAGTTGTAATAAAACTTAAATATACTTCTTCGTAATCTTTTTGAATAATACATCTATATGCGATATACAGTGTAAGATACATGTACAGTGTATAAATACAGTGTATATACAGTATTTACAGAATTTTATTTTGAAAACCCCCCAGCTGTCTATAGGTATATTAGAAGTTTTATTTCAATAGCTTTGAAGAATTTCTACATATATATTATTTGTAATTTGTATATATCTACAACTTGTAATTACGCTATGAATATATCTGATATAATTCATCATTTATTATCTTGAAAGGCAATTACAACAACGATTAAGATTGATAAGCTTGATCCTGGATCCTCGCCTCTCAGAGTCAGTTACATCAGATCACAGTAATTGCTTATATTTATGATTTCCAAATCAATGGATTTGGAAATTTAAAGTTTTTTTAACCGTTTTCGAGTTCTACACTGTAGTTGCTAAGCTACTTTTTCTATGCGGGTGGATGCGAGATTAATTTATAGTGGTTACGCGTTAGTTTTTTTTTTTTTTTTTTAATTCAACTCAAATTTGATAAAAACGCCCTTTACCTTGATATGGGCACTGGATGTAATTAATTAATCAAGAAATCCTTGAAGTTAATATTAGTTAGTAGTTTCATCCATTGATTTGGGGGGTATTTGTGTGTTCCTTAAACGAAGAAATTAATCAGTTTCGGAATTTCAGTTGAGGTCTCAGTAGATTAAGTGAAGTGCCAATTTGTACAAAGTCAGGTAGTATACAATTGTATACATATGTTTAAATTAGTATATACCTGGTAGATATAGTATATACATACATGTATACTAGCTAGTTAAGACGCGTGAAAGTTAACTATCTGTACAATATTCGGGCTTCTGTGTGTGTACAACGTTTAAGATATTAATACTTAGAGATTTATAACTCCAAATATATAGTCGACCATCATGATATATCTACAATGGATATGAAGATCAATTATCAAAATATCAGCTTGACTCCATAGTCTATTTTAAAGAATATGTCTTCCTATAGTAATAGAAGAATACAGGGATCCTATCTATATACTAGATATATATACTATATAGAAGATTATATGCCATCAGAAGTTTGAAAGTAAGCTAGCTTATACTTAAACAATCACACTATCATGTTTGGTGATGTAATCATGGATTCTTACATACTGTAAATACACTGTATGGAAATGACACCTTGGATGATTTTGAGCCAATCAGAAATGGAAAGTCAGCAGGTTTTAAGTAATGTTTGGATACTGAATTAGAACGAGGAAAGGTTACATACTTATATTATATTTTTTATTTGGAAATTTTAAAGAACGCTATAGTGAGTAGTTTCAGTCCATATGATATATATAATGATTTAATAACTCTTCTATCCATTTCTTCTAATTTTTCTTTTGGTGAATTACTATCTAATGAGATAACATTAAGAGAGTTTTTAGGATATTTATTGTATCATCACCATCATAGTCTTTCATTCCCATTCAATGCGTTATATAAATTGATATATCCCATAATTGAATGTTTTAACAATTTTTATAGATAAAAAGAATATATACAACAGGGGACAGTTAACAATTGTATACTCAAGATTAAACCCACTTATAATGTAGTCTTATATATTTTGTATTTATTAGATTCTTTTTATCGTTCAATTTAAATTGCAACGTGTATTGTACTTTTGTATTGATCACTATACAGTATGTACTGTGTATAGGTGGTATAAACGGATATATTTAGGACATGAGTAGACTCTTGATAGTATATAAAGTGAATATATAGTACATGAAATATTCTAAAGGATTTATAAGGCTTTTTTACTACCCATACATTGCGTTATATTGCAAGTTACTGAGATTTAGTAAAAATGCTATAAAGTATCTGTATATGCAATTGATAGCAGGCCCCTAATTTAGTCTTTCATGATCGATATTGTACGTGTCTTGCTTGAGCATATCTATAGATATGACAATAGATATTATAAACTGACATCTTCTTATTCAATTGCTCTACATTATAATGCCTGATTCTCAGAATGAACCGATAAGATGTCCCATAACTGGCGCTATATAATCCTACAGTATACATGGGTTACCTTAGTCTAGCTGAGGGCTGTTTTCCATAGGTTTCAATATAGTTCGGACTTTTTTTCTTCTTCTGTTTTTTATGTAATTATTTTGGTAGCTCTTAATTTCAATTCAATGTAATACATGTGTATACAGTAGGTGATTCTCAAAATTTAGCCTATTGGGAAAAAAAAGGCCCTGCCTATCTACGCTATAAATTAGAAATGCATCCCGGTTTAAAAAGCTCTATGTGAGATATCCTATATGTATATATATAATCAATAAGTTTCAAATTAAGCAATTACACATACCTTATAAGCCTAGGCTAAGTAAGTGTACTATTTGTCATAACTTAGAATATTGATAGGTATTCCAGTTGTAAAATTAAACATGCTCACTTCATCTAAATTCCTTTTCAAATACCAAAATATGTTATGAAGAATTGTAAATCTCATCAAGAAACGTTAGTACTTATAAAAACTATAGTACTCTATATTACTTAAATGTATTTATTTGCCTTTGGAAAAAACAAATAATGTTTATAAAATAATTTGACCAAACTAGTATACCAAAAAAAAAAAAAAAAAAAAAAAAAAAAAACTTTAC
>JAJLUL010000243.1:0-20938 GCA_030564325.1 Blastobotrys capitulatus | reverse complement strand
TAAATCAGTATCAGCTTTTGCACCAATTTGTAATCCAACTAAATGTCCATGGGGTGAAAAAGCATTTGGAGGTTATTTAAAAAATGGTATTGAAGAAGGTAAACAATATGATGCAAGTGAATTAATTGCTAGTTATGATGGTCCAACTCCAGAAATTTTAATTGATCAAGGTACTAGTGATAATTTTTATATTCAAAAACAATTATTACCAGAAAATTTATTACAAGCTAGTAAAGGTAGTAAATATGATGGTAAAGTTAATGTTAGATTCCAAGATGGATATGATCATTCATATTTTTTCATGGCATCTTTTGCACAAGATCATGTTAAACATGCTGCAAAATATTTAAAAGAATCAAAATTATAAAGTAATCTAGTAATAAACGCGTAGTTGTTTTTGTTATATAAGCTTAAACCTTTTTTTTTCAATGTGGCAAAAAAAAAATTTAACACACGTAGATTAGGTTTTAGCACTAACACCGATTTTTAAATTTTTCTTTCTCGATTCACACAACACACGCTCACCTATTACATTAATAATAATAATAAAAAAAGATGACTGAACTTTTTGGTCAAAATATAGATATATCAACAGATCAAACAACCTCATTAATCACCTCATTAGAAGAAAATTTAACATGTATTATATGTCAAGATATTATGTATTGTCCATGTGTTACAAGTTGTGGGCATACGTTTTGTTATAACTGTTTATATGAATGGTTTAAAAATAAAGAACAGAAAAAAACTTGTCCAACTTGTAGAAATTTATTAAAATCGAGACCATCAGCATCAATACAGTTAAAAAATATTGTTAATTTATTAATATCATTAATATCATCACAATCATCAGAATTAAAAAAAGAATATGAAAATCATAGATCAAATGCAATAAAATTATATGAAGAAGATTTAGAAGTACATAATGAATTATTTCCAATGTTATTTGATGAACAAGAAAATCTGGTTGATAGAGAAGATGGTGTTCGAAGATGTCCTTATTGTCATTGGGAATTACATGGTAATAGATGTCAACATTGTGATCGATTTGTTTTAAGAGAAGAAGATTCTGATGGTAATTATGAAGATGAAGATTTAGATGAAGATTTTGTAATTAATCAACAAGCAAGAGATGATGGTATTATTGCAACTCAATATGATTCAGATGATATAGAATATGAAAATCAAGATGAATATGAAGATGATGGATTTATTGTTAGAGATGATGAAGAAGAAAGTGATGTAGATATATCATATCATGATCAACAACATTATGATCATCATTATAATGATTCTTTGGACGGTGAAGAAGATAGTGAAGAAATTGATGAGACTAGAAATGGTCCAGTTAGAACCATTGCTGATGTTACAATAAGTGATAGTGAAGAAGAACAAAATATTAATACTAACAATAATAACACTAATAGAAGAAGACAAGTTATTTTGGATGATTCTGATAGTGATGATGATGTACAAATGGAACATTTTACAAGCAATAATAACAATAATAACAATAGAGATCAAAGGTATCATGTTGCGATATCTGATTCAGAGGATACAAATTCACCTGCAACTATTAACGAGGATTTACCATCTGATATTTCAGAAAACGAAAATATTGAAAATAGTTATGATATCTCAGATAATGAGAATAATTATTTTTCAGATGTTCAAGAGGAGGATGATGATAATATAGATGACGATGAAATGAGTTATTATAGTGATGGTTCTTATCAAGGTTTTAGCGACTAAGAATGAAAGAGAGAGAGAAAAAAAAAAAAATTATTTATTCAAATGCATTTCTATAATTTATAATTTAATTTTCTAATTTATAATCTAGATTTTTCTTTTTCATATTTAACAACATTTCTAATAGATCCAACTCCTGATAATGAAATATCACAAACATCACCATCTCTTAACCAATATTTTGGAGTTCTACCAGCACCAACACCAGATGGAGTACCCATCCAAATAACATCACCAACTTGTAAAGTACTACCTTGAGATAAAAATGCAATAGCTTGTTTAACACTGAAAATCATATCACTAGTTGATTCATTTTGAACTAATTGACCATTAACTTTTGTTTGAATAGTTAAATTTTGAGGATCTGGAATTTCATCAGATGTTGTAATACAAGGACCAAATGGAGCCCAACCATCAAACATTTTACCTAAACCCCATTGACCACCACCTTTCTTAATTTGCCATTGTCGTTGTGATACATCATTACCAACACTATAACCAAAGACATGATCTAATGCATCTTCTTCTTTAATATTTGAACCTGGTTTACCAATAATAACAACAACTTCACATTCATAATCAGTTTCATTATCAATTTGTGCAAATAATGGAACATTAATATTATCAGTAGGTCCACTTAATGATGTAACTGGTTTGAAAAATAAAATTGGATATTTTGGAATTGGCATATTAGTTTCTGCTGCATGTTTTCTATAATTTAATCCTAAAAATCTTGCAGTTGGAATTTTAGATTGTGGTAATGGTGATAATAATTTTTCAATTGGAACTGTTGTATTTGTAATAGTATAATTTGATAAAATATCACCATGAATTAATCTTGCTTCAGTAGCGTCTTTTGGATCATTTGATTGAGTATTAACAATTGGAACGCCATAATATTCATTATTATCAGTACTTAAAAATCTAACAATTTTAACCATTTTTAATTTCTCTATGCTTTGATTTGTTTTGTGTATTAGCTATAAATAAGTTTTTTTTGTTTAATAAATAATTTAATAAATAATAGTTTGTTGAAGAAAGAAAGAAAGAAAAAATATATCTGAATTTTTGGCGGATTTTGGATTCTTTTTATAAAAAAAAAAAAAAAAAAAAAATTTCAAATATATTACCAAAGTTTATTTATGTTAGTATAGTAGCTGGTATTTTAAGACTAAGTGTACCAAAAGATTCATGAAATAAAAAAAAAGCAGGCTTGAGGATAATAGATGTTAAAAAGAAAGTTAATAAGACTAATCATACATTAGAAAAAAACCTAAACTAAGTTAAAAGAAAGTAGATTACGTACAATTTAAAATAATCATATAATCATTTTAATGGAATGAATCAGCGCCACATCAAACAAGTAAGTTAGTAAAAAAATGTATGTACTTATAAAGTGCTTCTATCATAGATAAATGATTAGAAAAAAAAAAAAAAAATTTGATTACAATGGATGAAATATAAAATGTTTCTGAGAAAAACAAACTTGAACACCAAGCATGATAAATTTTTTTATCTTATTAATATACCCTTTATTTTTTTTCCATAATGCTTTATTAAAAACTGGAATTTCTCTAAAACTCGGAATGAATTATTGAAATCAATTTTGGCTCAATTTAGAATAATAATGATTTAAAAAACTATTAGAAGGATTCAATTTTTTTTTCAAAATTACAAGCAGATTTACGATAAAAACCGTTTTCTTCACTCACTAAAAAATTATAACTTCTCGTACGAGTTTTTTCTGTTCTAAGAATCTACACAGTGTTATAAAGCTGTCGAAACTTTAAATCACTAATGCATTAATGCATTAATCACACAAGAAATATTTCATTGTCTGAGTTTGAATCTTTTGAGTCAAGCGCAAGCCGTTGGATAAATTTTTGAAAAATAAAAAAAAAACTGAGAAAAAATTTAATCAAAGCTTAAGAGGATCTCTTTTAATGGGATGAAATACAACGATAGATAACCAATATATACCTATTATAGACAATATAATATTCAAGAAATCAATTAGTTTTGAATTAATCAAGTATAATTATGGATATTGATTATAATGATTGTTGAATCCTTTTACAAAATATCTTTGAAATTTGAAAACTTTTTTTGTTGAGCTAAGCTAGCCTCCTGGATTTCCTATTAGTAATTTTGATTCTATATGTATATGGTATAATTTCTCCTCACTTACTGAATTGGAAGTGAAATTTTTCACCTTTTTTTTTGGATAAAGATAAACTTGAAACTATTGTTTTTTATCTTATCCTAGCATAATCACCAGAACATTTTTTCAGGCTTTATCAACTACCTGGTACAAATCAAAATTTACATAAAAAAAATCTACCAAAATATATAATTATTTAGTCAATTACTATAAAATATTGGATTAAAAATATACAATCTGCTAATTCAAAATACAATTGTTTATTTTTTTCATTAGAAAAAATGCCACCTAGAGATTAGAAAAAAAGATGCATAATTCTTGCTGCAAAAAACAGTTCATAAAGAAACATGATACATCAAAAATTGATATTTTCGAGCCGCAATCAGTATTATATTTCCATAACCTTTCATCATAGTTATTTTAAACTAATTAAAACTACTCTAATTTGTTATGCTTACAATTGTTTGTACCAAATACTACTAACAAAGAGGGGAAAGAAAGAAAAAAAATTTCATTAATACTTGAGACAATTAGAACCCTTGATTAGTGCAGCTTGAATTCATACGCAAGGACCGGAATTGTCCGATACCGCTAAGCTTAGAGTAGCACTGTGGGTGCAAGCTTAAAGGAGGAGGCTTACACACAGAAGTTTTAACCCCGCGTGATGAAAAATACCAGTACTTAAAGAGCTCAAGCTTGTGTAATTTAAGTACTGACTGCTTATATTAGTACCACGTAAACACGTAAACATATCCTAAAATAGTGTGGTGTGTGGCTTGTAACTATGAAGATTTATAGTATATTATGTTGAGCTTGGTACAAGAATTTATTACTTTTGCACTAATTAGGAATTGAAGTAGAGTCTGTTGGGATTTTTCGTAATTGTTGTATGTACAGTAGTTAGTTGGCGGGTAATTCCTAATTATTTTGTTACTCCTTGTAACTATGCGTAATTAAGAGCTACTTTGGACTTTCAATT
Organism: Blastobotrys capitulatus; assembly: GCA_030564325.1. Lineage (NCBI taxonomy): Eukaryota > Fungi > Ascomycota > Dipodascomycetes > Dipodascales > Trichomonascaceae > Blastobotrys > Blastobotrys capitulatus. Next base: position 16,049 of record JAJLUL010000243.1, on the reverse strand, counting down.
TGACCAATGACCAATTCTATTAAATGATCTCAAGTGCTATGATACATACTTTTTGAATAGAATATACTAGTTGATTCATTATAAACTGCTAGCTATGACGGGGACATGATAGAATTCAACAGTAATTAGAGTGTTAAAACAATCGACCAAATATTAGCTCCTACAAATTATGATGGTACATCTGACCTCATATACCAGTGTAGTTATTTACACAATTACAGCGATATTTGATACTGTAAAGCTTTAAATCACATAGATCTGTGTTAAAATACTTATATAATAGAACAGTGTAAAAACTTATAAAAGCTTTGCTACTCTATTCTTCAATCATTGTGTTAAACGTTTAAGCGTTGATAAAAAGTAGTACTAGTACGCTGGTACCCTGTTAAACGTTCCCCACGTAAATTTTATATTCTAACACAGGCTTCTTATAGATCACTGTCAAGTTTTTTTACACTGTTACTGATAATAGATCTTATCAGTGATTTATTTTGTTTTATGCTGCGATAAGTAATACTATATTTTTTAAGCATATTGTAAACAAAAAAAAAAAAAAGTATTTGATCATAACAGTTTAGATGCTTCAACTATGTTTACGTTATATGTGATTATGCTTACTTGAGCAGGATGATTATATAAAGGCGCAATAGGAATAAGTAAGTTAGTCTTGCTACTAACTTAGTTATTAAGTGTGTACCAGTAGAGCCATTTGTTATCAATAGCCATCGGGTTATTAGTTACATAAGTTTGATCGATTTAATTAGTTATGTACTATAAGCTTTCTCTATCTCAATTAAGAAAGTACTTGTAGGGTATCTATCAGCTCATTTACTCGGGGCTACCCGATAGTTTTTATAATCAAACTATTTTAACTAGCTAGTACTATACTAGAAAAACAAAGTTATATTTATTAATTACTTCTAAGCGAATATTTGAGTAAAATTAGTAAATCATATATTCCAAATTAAAATTGATTGCTTCTATAACTAGTTCATGACCACAACAATATCATGATAGACGTTACTTAAATTGGATCTTTTTAATCACAAATTTGTTTTTATAGATGGTATATATCATGATGTTTGGACTACATCAGATATATGCTCAATATATTAATTATTCTTAAAATTTTGTAATTTTGCTGATATATTTCATATGATGTACTATATATCCATCTAGATACAGTATTACTAGTAAGCTTGGTTGTCGAAGTACTAACGTTGATTGATCTTCAAACCCAATTAGCGCTGTTGATCGATCATCAATGAAAATTTCCCGATTTAAAGCTTTGATTTGAAACAATATATAGATAAATTCACGCCACTCACAAAGTTTTAATATTTAAATAATATCATTGTTTAAAAAATTTAAGCAGTATAGATTAAATTTATTTTTTTCAATCCTATTTGATACAGTAATATAGCAATATTACGAATAATTAATTATTATATTTTTCGCTACATGTATTTTAAATAAATTGATAGTTAACCATAACTGTTAATTAATGTATAGTTGACTATTATATATTATATAACAATAATATAATCTATACTATATCTATCATGAGCCCAATGTCAGTAATACACATATTTCTAGTATTTAGCAAGCTTTCAATTTGAATTTAAAGGCATTAAAAGTTATAACGATGTAGTATAATATTAAGGTATGTTGTTTAGGATATCTCCGGGATTCATACCTGGCGGTTTCTGATAGCGTTCTTGGATGTTGTTAAATTTTGGTGCATAGAAGAAATCCCGCGTAACTATAGTATATTGAGACTCCTGGTACAAGTTATATACGTGCAGTATTATTTAATTAAGGACACAGTATAAAGTTGATCTGCAGTTTGAAAATAGTTTTTTTCGGGATTTTCAAGTATATAACATAATCGACATGTACTAAACTGAATCTTACGTACCTGAGTAGTATGCGAAGTTTACAGGTTTTCAGTCAAATACTGTAGACTAGTACAAAAAGGCTTATTTACTCAAATTTCTAATTTGAGTTAAGCCTGTTTGTTGCTAGCTTTGTGCACATGTGGCATGATATAATTTGAGTATGCTAAACCTCTTGCAAGAAAAGGTAGAGGTACTACAAACAAATTTTCAATATAAAATACTATAGGTGGTAAAACCTCGAACCTAATATATTATATATGTATATAAAATATGTTTATTGACTACTACTACTGTAGCTCAATCGGGCCTTATAATTAACTATAGTTGTCACCTCATTATATTTATAATTATATATCTCTCAGGCTTTTATTGATTTATAGTTTAGCAACAACAGTACTAGAAGCTCAACTGTGATTACCACCTAGAGTTCTACAGAGAATCGGTTATCCCTGCAATTGGTTAATGTTATCAATTACAGGTTGTTCTAAGTTATACCTTCATATTAATATTGATATCCAAAAGTAACTTATTTTACCAAGTTATTATAACTTATTTGTGTATCCATAGACATACAACACCAAGATACTAAACCCATATCAGTTAGTTGACTATATTGCCGCTCAATTCTGCGAAATAATCTATCTATCATAAAAAATTATCGTGAAACTATAGTATACTTAAAATTATAGTGTCGTCACTGAATTAATGATATCTTATCAGACACAAGTAAGGTTACCTGGTAAATTATAAGAAAGTAATATAAAGCAATTAATTATGCCATCGATATCACCGGAAGATCAACCTAATCATCATCATCAGCTTCTTCGAGCCACATCGACCCGACCGAAAGAATATTTTACTTAGATTCTTAGTTATACTGGTAGCGATTGTTATATTTATGACGATAGGACGGTAACTGTGATTGACAATGGCCTTTTTTAGTGACATAGTAGGTACCACGTTGATACCAGTTGAAGGATTTAGTTTTTATACAGACGTCATGGATTTGAACTTGAAAAATATACTGTGTATAGAGCTTAAGCTAACTGGGAAAGCTATACGTACCATAGTGTCTACATGTGGGTTAATTTAAACATCAATAATCTATAAAAAAATATATAAGCTACTTACAGCAGAAACTTTGATCAAACGACACGTTATCAAAAATACTATCATCATTGTTATAATCTTCAATATTATTATCAAAATCTCCATCACCTAAATTATGAATAATTTTATTTTCATTTAAATTATCAATAAACATTTTATTAATAAACTGAGCTTCATAAAAATAAACAACTTGACCATTTTTATTTTTTAAAATGTCATCCAAATCAATATATTTATTTTTTTCTTTTTCATTACCAATTGTAAGAATATTATTATAATTAATATCAACTGGTATATCAATAAATTTATTAACTAATTTTTTAGTCTTTACAACATTTAAAAATTTATTATTAAATAAATTTTGATAATCAATTTCATCTTTTTTTGATTTTAAAATAAAATAATCTGGTATATTAAATAAAACTTGAAAATTACTTAAAATAATCCAATTTTCAATTTTAATTGGTAAAATTTTTAAACATGTCCAACCTTTTTTATTAAAATTTTCAAAAATTTCAATATTTGAATTTTTATAAATTTTAGAACATTGATTACATTTACAAATATCATTTTTATGTAATTTATTTGATTCTTTAATTTCATTAATTAAATAATCAATTATATCTTGTTGTTGATGATAAGAATTTGTTAAATCAAAATATATATATAAATAACAATCTAAAAAACCATTATAACTTAATAATTTTGATTTAATGAAATTTTCTGGATTAAATGAATTTTGAAATGTTGATTTTAATTTCAATGTATCTAACAATGATATATTTTCTTTTCTTAATTCAAATAAAATATTTTCATAAAAAGCCGCCGGTTCTGGCTTTTTTATTTCTAAATCTTGTTCTGTAAAAGATGACTTTGTTTTGGTTTGAAATGTTGGTGATGGTGGTGGTGGTGGGATCAAAATATATTTATTATTATTATCAATTCTATCTTTAGAGTTATTATTATAGTTTTTTTTCACTAACTTAAACAACTCATTTGTTTTTTTATTACTAGTTAAAGAAATAACTCTTTGCCGTTTGATTGGTCTATAACTTGATGAGCTATTACTTGTTAGTCTTCTTTTGGCCGGTCTAATTTTTGGATCAAATGGTGCTGATGTCATAACTGTAGGGATAAAATCATATGCGCTAAGAATAGGTTTTTTATTAGTCATTGTATTAAAAAAAGCAGGTAAGTTAGCGAAATGTTAGTAGTTGATTTTACTTATTATTGAGTAGTGTGGTGTGCTTTGGAATTAACTTAGCGCTATAGGTAATTACAAATTGCACGATCGCGATCGAGTTATGCGCTATAGCTATGAAACGCCGCACCAACTGTGGCGTACTGCTAATCTATAGAAATCAATCAATTGCAAGCTACGCGTGTACATACAAACTTGTACGCGTTAGGCCAGAAATTGCATGCAAACAAAAACTTTTACTTTAGTATTTAAAATCTATATCAACTAAAAAAAAAATTATAATCGTCTATGCAAAATTTTGGTATTATTTGGTAATGTTGAATTAAAATCAATTAAACATAATAACTCATATCCAATTTTATAATCTTCATAATGCCCATTGTAAATCACAGAATATTTAAAATTGTAAAAGATACCCATAAAATCATCAAAAACATTACAATCTCCATCATAAGAGAAACTTAAAGATTCTGTCCAACCTATAGGTTCTGGATCAGAATAATAAAATATATCTGTACTATCACTATCATAGTCGCTATCATAATCACTATCAGAATCGCTATCATAATTTAAATTATGATTATAGTTACATAATGTTTCATTATCATCCCTTTGATTAGAATCATTATTTCGTTGATTTATTGTTTCAATCATATAGTTAATAAACATTTTCAACGACATATCATCAAGATAATTATCAAGATCTAAAAAATTATTATTATTATAACCTTTATAAATCAAAAAATGTTTATAACAAAATTCAAATGATGGATGAATTGGATCTTTTTTAGCAACTTCAATAGCATTATATAAATTAATATCGTCCTCTTCAGGGTCATTAAAATCTTCTTGACTTGGATCATTTTCATCAACTAAAGTTTCTTCATCAAAATATTCTACCCATTCAATTTTATTATGATCATATTCATCATAAAGTGGGATTTTAAAATCAATTTCATGAAATTTTATAATTAATTTATTATCATTTGGATTTTTAATTCTAATTTTTCCAATTTGTTTAAAGATATCACCTCCTTCATTAAAATTTTGAATTTTAACACCAAGAATTGATTTATCTAAAATATTAAATGCTTGATTTGAAAATAAATATTTTTTTTTAAATTTTTTAAAACATTTATTCAGATCAAATCTTGAAAGTTCGTAAACAGTATTTTTAAGTCCATATAAATTAGGATTTGAGTTAAAAAACTTATCTAAATTCATTTTATTATGCTCGTTCAATGTCTTTAATAGATCTTTAGTTGCTAAAGGGCTTAAAAGAAAAAGATTAGCCATTGGAACACTTATCTCATGATTTTGAAATCTTTCTTGTAAAATTTCCCACAATTTTTGTTCAAATTTATTAAATTTTCTAGTTAAGCGTGAACCAAGGCTTGCTTGCTTCCATGGTTTAATATTGTCGAATGATTCCACAAGTCCTCCAAGATCATCACTAGCTGCTTTTTTCATTTCTTCAGATATATTTTCACTTTTATACAAATTATTATCTGTAGAATCCAAACTTAAACTATCAATAATTGATACATCATCTATAGGATCATCATCTTCCTCAGCTGTATCATAATGCTCACTACCTGATTCATCTTCATCTTTATTATTATCACGATAGTTGGACTTATAATCATAATTATTATTATTATTGATCTCGTTTGGTTCAGTGCCATTGTTATCATTACCATCTCCACCATCATCATCTTTTTTATTTTTATCATCATTATCTTCATCTTCACCTTCATTATCATCATAATCATCTTCGTCGTCTTCTTCCTCTTCATCACTATCTTCATCATTTTGATCATTATAATCATAATCATCGTTGTCATCCTCTTCATCATCATCCTCTTCATCATCAGTATAATCCTCATCATCTTTATCATCTAATTCTTGATCACTTGAATCATTATTATCTTCGTCAGGATCCTTCATACATACAATTTGAACTTCTTTACCTTCATAATCAATACTAGTAATTAAATAAAAATCAATCCCATAATTTCTACAAATAAAATATCGTTCATTTAATGGTGGTCCATCTATGGGTAGTTCATATGTTGTCCCATATATAGTTATTAAATTTTTACCATCTACATGGTTCCATGATATAATATCATCCATTGTATCGTTAGTATTTTTATAGATCTTGAAAAAGAATAAATAAAAGTTATTTACAAATATTTGGCTTAGCAAGTTTTCGATATTATATATAGCCGTTAGAGTAGATTCATTAGCTAGTTAACTATAGTTAAATAACAGTTAAAAGAGATGGAAAAATAAAAATTTGGCATTGGTTGATGACTTTGAAAAAAAGCGTTTTTTTGATTGAATATAAAAAAAAGATTTTTTAATAATTGAGTTCTTAATACATACTTAAATATCTCCCTAGTTATATTCTAGAGCTTATACTTTAGAAAGATTTAAAGTATCATTCTTTTGGTTTATATTATACATATATTTCAACAAGGCGGAAATTTTTTTTTTTTTTTAGGTTTGTGAACTTTGAGAGCTTCGAACATTGAAAGACAACATACAAAATCCTTAGTTATAAAAGCTCATATTTAATTAAGAATAACTCTTTAGAACTTTAACAATTGAAAATTTCTTGTGTGTTTAAACCATTTCTATTATCATAGGAGTGAAATAATTAGAATGAAGAAAGAACGAATAATGATAGTAATTCTAACCACAGAAAAATAGTTTATTGAAAAAAAATATCCAAAATTTTAGTTAATTTTTGTCGTAGGGATATATATCTTTTTTTGAAAGTGGTGTCAAGTTGCACATGTGTTCTTTACATATTTTTTTTCACTTTCATGTTGAGTTATAGCTTGCCATAGAAAATGCGGCGTTATTATTAAAAGCGCTTAAGCTGATCGATCAAGCCGCCGCAGCATCGACACGGAGCACCGTGATCAACAAAGCTAGCGCACGGCTGATGCCATTTTTTTTTTGATTTTACTGTTGAAAAAAAATGCATGACACAATCATCCATATATATAGGAAAGTATAATCATATAAAACAGGCTTAAAAAGACTATAAATTGGCCAAAGTTTATTTAATAAACCATGAAACTTTTTTCAAATAAATTATATTCAAACTCTAAATGGTCAATTTATAAACGTCGTTCTTTTTTTTTTTTGTTTTTGTTTTTTATTATTGTGTAGGAAAAAAAAATTTTAAATTGTCAAGCGTTGATTGGACACACAAAAAAAATAACCAAAGCTGCCTTCCGATTCTCCGGCCCATTAATATAGTTTTGATTACACCAATAATAATTGGTCCCAATAGACATTACACAAGCATGAAAAATTTCCAATAGTAATAAATTTTTCTTTTTTGTTTAATCACCTTTTTTTTTTTTTCTCTCTCTGTTATTTTTTTTCTATTCTTTACGACAAAAAAAACAACTTAACTATACAATTATAAAGATGGTATGTTTATTGATACTATTACCAGAGATGCTTCATGTTTGATTGATTATATGTATATATAAAAACTAATTTCTCTTAATCATGAATTGCTCTACATATAAGAACACAACAAAAGAATAAATACTAACAACTTTATAAAGGGTAACAAAGTCGCTTATTATCAAAAATACTATCAACAAAACGCACATGTTCCAATTTGGATGCGACATCCAAGATCTAAATTCGTTGTCTATCCATTCTACGCTTTATTCACCTTCTGTTGTGTTGGTGTTCCAGCTTATTATGGTTCTCGAGCTATTATTTATAATAAAAAAGCTGAAAAAGGTCAATGGTTCTAAATTATTTACTACTAATATAATCGACATTTTCATAACAAAAAAAAACATGTATTTAATTTAATTATTTTTATTATTCAAAAAAAAAAAGGAAAAATCCATCAGACACAAGAACTAATTAAAATCATTTGTAATAATAGCAGCAGATTGCCAACCTGCAGCAGCAATTGCCAAAACATGACCATCAACAGGAACTTGAATAGGATTTGGTACAACCAAATTATTATTATTATTTGAAACATTTGGTAATTTCATAACATCTTGTTGACTTCCTAAACCTAAACAACCACAAGATTTGGATTCTGTACCCCAAGATAATAATTTCCCACCTCTTAATAATGCCAATTTATGATAATCACCAATTGCAATTGATACACAACCAACTTTTTGTAATTCATTAATAATTGTTGGTTTTAAATAATTTGTTTGTGATCCTAAAAATACTTGATCTTTATCACTAAATGCTGCAAAATTTTGATATGATCCACTTAATTTAACAAATCTTGAATATTCTTCTAAATTATTTTCCCATTCTATTAATCTTTCATGTTTATTTGGATTTAAAATATTTGCAGTATCTGATACATCAACTCTAAATAATTCTCCATCTTCAGTTAAATAAACTAAAAATTCACTACCACAAACAACATCCATAATTTTTTTTTCAACTGTATTACCAACTGTAAGAACATCTTTAACTTGTTTAATTGAATCATCATCATTACAATCATGTTGTAATTCTCCAACATTAAACCAAACTAAAATTCCAAATTTATCAGTAACTGCACAACTAAAATTCCAACCTGCCAAAACTTTATGAATTAAAATATCTTCATCTTTTAATTTAATTTGAGTACCTGGATAAACAAAAGAATAATCCCATGTATAAATATTATTTTGATCATCTAATGCTAATACATGTTTTCTACCACTAGAAATTGAAATAAATTTAACATTATCATCATGAATATGTAATTCTTTTAATCTAGCTTTTTCTTCTGTACCCATTGGTAATGTAATACTACCTATTGGAGTTTTTGGTGGGATACTTTCTTCTTTTTTAGTTTCTTCATTATCTTGATTAGTATTATCATTAGTATTATCAACAATTGGTGGTTGAATTCTATTTGTTGGTGCTCTATCACCAAAATTATGAATAACACCACCAACTCTAATTCTTGGTGCAATTAATCCACCTCTAATTCTCATTCGATGAACTGGGAATGCTCTACCACCATCATCATCTTCTGGAATTGGACGATTTGGCATTTGATATTGTTCAACATCTCCAATACCATATAATTTACCATCACCAGTTAAAATTGTAAAACAAAATCCACCAGCAACAATATCACTAACAACAGTATTACCTAATGAATTAACTTTTGTTGGTTTAAATACTCCATTAACAACTCCATTAAATTCATTTTCAACATTTTTTTCAGTCTTTATTGAATTATCAATAGAATCACTTGTATAACCTAATCTACCATAACTTCTTTCACCCCATGTATATAATCCAGCTTTACTTCTCCATCTATACATTTCAGGCCATTTATATATTGTAAAAGGATTTGGTTGTAAACCAAATTTTTTAAAAAATAAATCATGCCAAACTGAAGGATCTTTTGTATATTCATTTAATTGTTTATTAGTTTGTCCAATATTTAAAATATCTTGTTCATCTAAATGAGGAAATACTGCATCAATCAAAACATCATGACCTAGTTGATGTAATGGAACTCTTTTATCTTCACTCATTGTAATTATTTTTTATTGTTGTGGTTGTGAAGTGGTTGTAAATGTATTATTTTGCCTCCCAAATATAAGGTCAAACAAAACAAACAAAGCAAACAAAATTATAACGTTTTTTTTTTCCCGCTCCCGCACGTGTATCGTCTCAAAAAACTTTATTCAGCCGTGCTACAGTGTACTATTATTTTTTATTTTTTTTATTTATTAATAATCTATTTAACTATACAATTATTACAATTTTGAACTATTTTTCTTTTTTTTTTCTTTAACTAACAAAGCTTTACCAGCTTTTGAACCATTCTCTCTACCCAATTGATCACTAATCCATTGACCAGTTTCACTTAATTTTAATAAATCAATTCCTGTTTCATAACCTAATCCATGTAAAGCATAAACAACATCTTCTGTTGATACATTACCAGTAGCACCATTTGCAAAAGGACAACCCCCTAATCCACCAACACAACTATCAACAGTTCTAATACCCATATCAACAGCTTTTAAAACATTTGCAACACCTTGTCCATAAGTATCATGAGCATGAATTGCTAATTTATCTGATGAAATTTTTTTCAAAACAGTATTTAATAAAGTTTCAATAGATTTTGGTGTACCAACACCAATAGTATCACCTAATGAAACTTCATAACATCCCATATCTAAATATTTTAATGCTAATTCTGCAACTAAATTTGGATCAGTTGGTCCATCATATGGACATGCAATAACTGTTGATAAATATGCTCTAATTCTGACATTATTTTGTTTAGCTAATTCAACAACTTTTTCAAACGATTCAAAACTTTCTTTAATTGATTTATTTAAATTTTTTTTACTAAAACCTTCACTTGCTGCACCAAAAATTGCAACTTCTTGTAAATTATTATTTGTACATTGTAATGCTGTTTCCATCCCTTTTGTATTTGGTGCTAAAACTGGATAATAAACTCCATTATTTTTATATTTATTTAAAATATTTGGCATAATATCTTTGGCATCTGACATTTGTGGAACCCATTTTGGACTAACAAATGATGTTGCTTCAATAGTTTTAATACCACAATTTGTTAATTTATCAATAAGTTGTAATTTTGTATCAGTTGATATTAAAGTTTTTTCATTTTGTAAACCATCTCTTGGTGATACATCAACTATTTTAACAAAGTTGGATGATGATGATGGTGATAATGGTTGGTGAGTACTACTCATACACCGTGTTAAGTTTTTTCTACTAATATTTTGAATATTTCGAATCATTGTTATTGTAAATTTTATTAATAATTTATTTATTTTTTTTTTGTGTGGGGAAAATTTACGTTTTTTATATAAATTTTTTAAAGCCCGATATTTCTCCGGTATGGAAAGTTGAAATTTCGGCTTGAGATCTCATTATTATTGTTTCTTTGCAAAAAAACTCATTAAAGATTTTTGACCAGCTCCTTTATCTTTTTTATTTGTTTTTTTATTAACTGAAGGTGCTGGTGTTGTTGATTTAGCTTTTGATGATGGTTTTGGAGCTGGTGGTTCTTCATCATCAGTAACCCATTCTTCAACAGTTTTTGTTTCCAAAAATCCATCTGGTGTTTTTTTAGTAACTTTTCTAGTAACTTTTTTCTTTCCTTTTGCTCTAACAGTAGTTTCTTGTGATTCTTCATTAGATTGTTTATCATTTGAATTATCCTCATTCATTTCTATATCACCATCATTATCTTTCTTTTGTGATTCTTTTTCTTCAGCTTCTTTTTGTTCTTTTTCTTGAGCTTCTTTTTCTAATCTTTGTTTTTCTTCTTCTTCTGCTTGTAATTGATCATCAATATCCATTTTATCTTCATCTTCATCATCTGAAAATAATGATTCCAATTTTTCTCGTTCTTCTCTAGCCTTTTGATCTTCTTTTGATTCTTTTTTTGGTTCTTTTTTAATTGGTTCTTTAGTTTCTTTTTTAACAGGTTCTTTCTTTTTACTTTTACTAAATGCATCAGCTAATCCACCTTTCTTTTCTACTTTCTTCTTTTCTTCAACAATATTTTTCTTTTCCTTTTTTGGTTCAACTGGTTTTGATGTTGGTTCCATTTTAACTGGTGGATTAATTTTTTTATTATTTTCTTTAATACTCCAAATTTCTTCAGTACAATTTTTACTACTAATAATTCCTAATTTATAAACTTCTTCCAATTTCATTTCTTTAATTAATTCATAACAACCATAATTATCTGCTTCTAATAAACTTGCAAAAATAACATTATCAGGAGAATTTCTTCTTGGTGCAATAGAATGTACATGAATTGAAGAAATCTTATCAAATGATCCTTTAATTTCTTCAATATTATTTTCATTTGCAAAAACAATACATTTATCATCTTGTTTTAATCCAGTTATAATAAAAGATGCTTCAACTTGATCATAATTAGTTTTATAAAATTTCCAAATTTCTTCTTTTGCTGTATTAACATGACATTTTTGTTTTCTACTCAACCATCTATAACTAACAGTAGAATTTTCTGAAATAACTGCTAAATTTAAGATATCTGTTGCATCCATTTTGTTCTCTTTATTTTTTTTATATAATTTATTTATGCTCTTGTCGCGTAATGTTGTTCAACGTAACTTAAAAAAAAAAATTCGTGATGGAACAATTTTTATTTTTTGCTCCCAAATTTCAATTAAAAAAATTACGCGTTTACAACTTTTCTCGCGCGTTGGGCTTTAGAATTTAGCCCAGATAACTAGTCTAAGAATATTATACTACCTTCAATATTATAAATGGTGTTATATGAGAAAATTATTTGAAAATATCGTCATAACAGTAAGCATTAAAAGTTTTAAATAGTCAACTGATGTTCCACTTATTGTGTTTTCTCACAGTGAATTTAGCGTGTCATCACACATACTGTAAATCCATGGTGGTATACAAGGTACACTATCCATACAATATTATGCAGCATATATACAATATATAATTAATATTACTGGCAGAAGCCAGATCGTACATGTGCACTTGTTTTCTATAGAATATATATATGAATAAAGCTCATGTTAAACTTCTGCAGCTCACACATGGTTCCAATTGATTCTTAGCTTATGTTGATCGATGCAAACTAGATTCTTACAGTGCTGCAAATGTGCACCAAATCTAGAAGCTTAATGGATAGAAGAGTTCTTAATTAAGTATACTTATAAATAGTCTGCAATAAGTGGTATTTAAAATTCATATAGATTAATTACTATATACATATATCTAGAGTATAAAAACGTAGAACTTTGGCAAACCGACGTCAAATCACTTGAGACTTAATATATAACATTGCAACCTCAAGTTAAGTTACACTTTGAAGTACGTTTTCGACATATATGCCAAAAAAAAAAAAAAATTTTTGAAAACTAAATCGAGCATCTCTCATTAACCTCGAATTTAAAAATTGTGTCTTTTGACGAAGGACTGAAATATACACGCTTTAGATAAAGCCTCCGACTTGGGCCTACCGATCCGACTTTAAAATTAAGAAGCTATAAATAAGCGTGAGAGCTCTAGCTAGCAATAAAATACGTGTTAGAATTAAAACTTATTCCAAACTATATATATAATATATGGCTATGGGGAATTTTGGCTGTATTCATAACATGATTCCAAATAATTACCTTATCCATGTATAATGTGAACATATATATATGACCATTATTAAAATGTATATATTTTTTTGTAGTTATATTAATGCACTTAAGTAATTTATCCCTACCTTTTCTGAAATCATTTTAAATTAGATCCAATGTTGAGATTCCCAATGCTAATTAATTTTAAACCACCAAAGACAAAGGATCTTGAGGCCTGGTTCAAAAGATTCAATTGAATTTAAACTAACTGTTATTAGCTTATGCACTTAAACCAAGTATTAATTACTATAAAATTTCTTAATCAATGAGTTTTTCATTGATTCACTTCGCCTAAACTAGCGCTCATAAATCCCTATACTATTTACCACTAGCTATAGAAATTATATAACTTCATGCTATAATTATAAAGATGGCTCTGACTAACGAGGTCAATACAGTTTCAAATGAATCAGAAATTTACTATTTAAACCCAATTATTAATAATTGGATGGTTCCAAAATTCAACACTTTCTATCAATATTACCCTTATGAGTTTTATGAATTAGCTATAAATCAATGGATGAAATGGTCAGGTATACCAACATCACTATTAACCAATCCACCTAGCAAAAAAGAATTAATTGAAATTCGAAAATATTCTTTTGAAAATTTTTGTGATTTAAAAACCAAAGGATATCAAGCAGAATATAATCAGTTCAAATCACATAATAACAAAGAATTTGAATTACTTAATCATAAATGTACCAGTCAAATTGATTTAGAAAAGTTAAAAGAATTTCAAGAAGGTATTATATTTGCAAAAGTATCTAAATATTGGTATGATAAATTTTCAAAATTTCCATTTTTTCAACAATATGCTATTAAAGAAAAACAATATTTAGATTGTGACTCATGGGAAAGTTTGGAAAATATCTTGAAAATGTATTTTTTATCTTTAAGAATTATTTTTAATAAAAAATTGAAAGCTAAAGTTATTAAAAGTTTACAAGGAAGTGGTTTTAATATGAAAGTTTTAAAAGAAAAGAAAAATATTCTTGATATTATTCTAAAGGTTAAAGATATAGAAGAACTGAAATATATGGATTATATTGAGCAATTGATAAAACCAGATGTGTTTAAAGGTGATCCCAGGGACTTTAGTAAAGAGTTAAATTTATTTGAAGCTAGAATACATGTAATTGAACAAAAGATTAAAGAAAACCCTTGGGTTTTGAACATTAATTTTTTATTGAGAAACTTACTAGAAATTGAGAAAAAGTATTGCGAGCACGTTAATTATAAAGAATTTCAAGAATTAATTGATACTATGAAGAGAGGTAAAAATCCTGCTGGTAATGGATCGCCTTATGATGTTGTTTTGAAGACTTTAAAAAAATTAGATGCATATATTAATTTAGATATAGAAGTAGAAAGATGACCTAAAATGGGCTTTTCAAAGAAACGAAAAAATCGGGTTAAAATTATTGGATATTTAATCAATCTAGAGAAGTTAATGTGGCTCAAAATATAAAACGAGTACTACAACGTGAAAGTACCTGCCATAAAACTATATCTAATATATATACACACATACAGGAATATATATAGAACATACAGTATATATAGCTATAGAATAAAATTATAAATATACACTGTATATATATTTATAAATTTCACGATTTTTCAGAACTGTATTCAAGCCAAATCTTTGAGAAGTTCATGCCCGATCCCTTACGTATACAGCTGCAGTACTTGTATTTTTCAGCACAGTTTATTCAGTTAATTTTCAGATTTGTGATAAGATTCATACTACACATTTGCTGCCAATCTTGTGTCTAAATACAGTGATTAGTTCTCAGCACAGTTTATTCCATTATTTTCAGAATCGCACGAACATTCATACCACCCATCTGCTGGAAATATTATGTTTAAATACAGTGCTTATTTTTCAGCACAGTTTATTCAGTTATTTTTCAAAATTGTAATGAGTTTCATACCACACATCTGCTGCCAATCTTGTGTCTAAATACAGTGTTTATTTCTCAGCACAGTTAATTCCATTAATTTTCAAAATTTTAATCTTATTCATACGACATATCTGCTGCCAATCTTGAGTCCAAATAAAGGGCTTATTTTTCAGCACAGTTTATTACATTATTTTTCAGGATAAATGTGATAAGCTTCATACGACACATCTGCTGCTAATCTTGTGTTTAAATACCTGCATTATTTCTCAGCACAGTTTATTCAATTATTCTTAAGTATCGTAAGAATATTCATACCACCCATCTGCTGGAAATCTTGTGTCTAAATACAGTGTAGTATTTCTCAGCACAGTTTATTCAGTTATTTTCAAGTATCGTACGAATACTCATACCACCCATCTGTTGGAAATCTTGTGTCTAAATACAGTGTAGTATTTCTCAGCACAGTTTATTCAGTTATTTTCAAGTATCGTACGAATACTCATACCACCCATCTGTTGGAAATCTTGTGTCTAAATACAGTGCTTATTTCTCAGCACAGTTTATTCAGTTATTTTTTAAGTATCGTACGAATATTCATACGACACATCTGCTGGAAATATTGTGTCTAAATACAGTGTAGTATTTTTCAGCACAGTTTATTCAGTTAATTTTCAGATTTGTGATAAGTTTCATACGACACATTTGCTGCCAATCTTGTGTCTAAATAAAGTGCTTATTTTTC
>JAJLUL010000242.1:0-21126 GCA_030564325.1 Blastobotrys capitulatus | reverse complement strand
TTTTTTTTTTTTTTTTTTTCAAAACAAATAAAAATATAGAACTACACGCTATAAATACAACGCAAAACTACAGTAACCCAATTATTCTAAACTTTTCAAATAGACTTATTATGGTATCCACTACACGAATACCCTTCACCAATACACTACTGGTAGACTGTAATATAAACAATCTACTGAGTACCTCTGAATGTTTATAGTTCAACGTTTTTTTTTATTATTACATACTTTCCCTTGATCAAAAAATGATTTACATTTGATGATGATAAAATATGACTTAGATTAAAATGGATACATAATTTTTGAGGCAAACGATTTTAAATAAACGACGCGTTATAATTATTTATAGATGGCCGAGCTAAAACCAGCTTAAACTCTTACTCTTGGTATTATACGTAATACAAATCGGCTCCGATCCAGCCACTTAAAAAAACTCCCAATAATTTTTTTCCACTTCTTTTTTTTTATTATTTTTTTTTTTTTTTTAGGAAAAATTATTCTCAATATTTTTTTTTGTATTTTTTTTATTCACAAGTCAATGAAAATTTAAAAAATAAACAACAATTTTTTTTTTTTTAAAAGAATATCTTTTTTTAAAGATACTCCATACTCTAATCAAAAGGAAAATAAATATTAATGATGAAGCTACTCCAGCGATGTGCAATCGCAGTGGCTTCATCTCCAAGAAAATATATTTTATGGCCGGCAATGCTAGCATTTGTTTTATCCTATACAACAATATATTCTTTGTTTAGTCGATCATTACCATATGCACCAGTACCACAATGTATTGACCCAAGTGGTACACCAGGATTATATATTCGACAAGCACTAATAAAACCACCAGAATTTGTAGATGCTATGGATCCTTATATTTTAAATGCTTTAGAAGAATTAAAAGTTTTAGATCAAAATGGATTATTAGTATCACCTATTTCAATAGAACTAACAAATTCAACAGCAAGTTCAGTATTATATGCACCAAAATATCATAAAAATAATAAATTAACCGGTGCTAAAGGTTTGTTAATATCATATATGTATGAAGATAATCAATTAGCTCTTAATTGGCAAAATGAAATTTCAAAATTAATAGGTAAATCATTTGATTTATCAAAATTTAATACTTCAACATTATTCCCATCAGCAAATAATTATCAAAAAGATACAATACCTTCAAGTTTTAATTTAGTACCTAATTGTCCATTACCAATTTTTACAATTGTTATTATTTATATGGCAGGTGCTTTATATATGGCAATTGTATTTTCTGATACAGATTCAGTTTTATCTCAAATGGGGTTAGCAGTTACATTAGCAGTTGAAACTACATTAGCAATTTTTGCTGCTATTTCAACAACATCATTAGTTTATCCATTTTTTTCACATCATAATTTAAGACCATTTTTTGCATTACCATTTATTGTAGCAGTAATTGCTACAGAAAATATGTTTAGATTAGTTGAAGCAATATCAAAAACACCACCAGAAAGTAATCCATTAAGTAGGATTTCTGTAGCAGTTTCATTAGCTGCACCAACTTCAATTAAAAAAACTTTTACAACAATTGGTGTGATTACAATTGGATTAATTCCTGGTATTGGAATGTCAAAAAATTTTAAAGCATTATGTTTATTTATGATTTTAGGTTTGTTTTTTGAATTATGTTTACATTTAACTTTTTTCACAGCAGTTTTATCTGTTGATTTAAGAAGATTAGAATTACAAGATTTAATTACTGCTAACAGTAGCCCACCTTCACATCAATCATCATCATCATCACCAAGAACTGGAAGTTTTAACTTTTTTGAAAAAGAACCAAAAAAACATGATTCAAATTTTAATAATCATAGAATTTTACATTTTAAAAGTTTTTTTTATTTTGGTAGAATTTATTTTCAAAAAGGTTTACCAGCTTTAACAGTTGTAATTTGTTATTTATTTGCATTAGGTTATTTTTGGTTATTATCACAAGGTTATATTACACAACCTCAAGCAGTTACTAACCCATCAGGAATGTTTACATATTTTTTAAGTCCATTAAGTTCAAAATTAGCAGCAATGGATAAAGGAAATATTTTAGTTTATGAACCAGTTGTTTTATATGCCAAAAAAGAAACTTTTAATAGTAATAAAAACATTGGACCATTATTTAAATTAGGAATGCCATTACATGGAGCATTAAATTCAACAATTAGTGATTTTTTATCATTCAATCTAACTGCTGAATTCTTAGCATCAATTGTATTAATTTTATCAGTTACTGGTATTATTTTAAAATTAATTTTGCCAACTTCAATTGAAATTCCAGATATTCAAGAATTTTCAGAATCTATTAATTTTTTTTCAAAAGATTTGGTTGGATATCATACATTAGATATTTTGGCATTAAAAATTAATGGTTCAATGGTTGGTACTGTATCATTAGATCATACTGTTTATATTTGGGATGCTGGAACTTCATCACAACATTTAAAACCAATTTTAGTTCCAATTCCAACAGATTTTTGGCCAATTCCAAAATTGGCATTAAGTCATAATTGTATAGCAGTATTTTCACCAAATGTTGGTGTCTTTGTTTGGAATTTTAAATTAAAAAAAACTTGTTATACAATTAGTAAAATTGATATACCATTAGATACTTATTTTTCAAATGATAATTCATTAATTGTTATTACCAAAAAACAATTATTAACAATAGATCAAGATGGTTCAATTGATGTTTTAAATTTTGAAAATCCAATTGCTCATGCAGTTTCATTAAAACAAATTAAAGAACAAATTGTTTTAATTGATAAAGAGAATAAATTTTATCTTTTAACAAGAAAAGATAATGTTTGGACAATGAAAGAAACTCAAGTAAGAGAATCAATGAGTGCAATGTCAAGAAGTGAAAGAGCACCTTATTTTCAAAAATTAACTGAAGAAGCATCAAGAAAACCAAAATTACCTGGATTATCAATTGGTAATATTACAACAACAAGACCTGTATATTTTAAAGATCCAATTAAATGTATGGTACCAATTCCTGCATTACAATTAGTATTAATATGTTCAAATTTAACTGCTTCAATTATTGATGCTCATACTGGTACTATTTTAAGATATATTCAAATTGGTAATTTTAAACCAAAAACATTAAGAGCATTCCATTCACAACCTACTTATTGTAGATTTTGTGGTGATATATCTGTTGAAAGTATTTCTGTGGCATATAATGATGCTGATTCTCCTGGATTGGTTATTTGTCATACAATTACAATTGAAAATCGAGCAAGAAATAATATTTGTTTAAGAGCTGAGAGAGATTTAAGAGAAACCAGATGTCTTGGTTTTGAAGCATCAAGTGAAGATCAACATTGGATTAATAATGTTGAAGGTTGGGATACAACAAAGATGAATATGATGATGGGAGTTAGAAAAAAAGAAAATGAAATTTTATCATCATCACCATCACCAATTGATGATTCAAATAATAATAATAATAGTTGGTCAACCAGTTCAATAATTTTTAATTCAAATTTAAAATCAAGATTTTCTAATAACAAAACCAAAAAACATGAATATAAAAAACCTCCATTACATATTACATGGGAAGGTTGGGCAATGAGTGCTAATGGTCAAGTATCTTATTATGATATTCCTGATGTTCAAAATGATAATAAACATTCATCTTTTTCAAGAAGATTATTAATTCAAGGTATTGGACCAGTTGTAAAATATGGTAGAAAATCAATTGCTGTTTCTTTTGGTAATGTTATTAAAATTTTATATTTTGGTAATGAAGAAAGTTTTTTATCTGATGTTGAAAATGGTTATGGTGTTACTAGTAATAATAAACATGGATCAAAAAAATGGATTCAGGGTTATTAGAAAAGGCTCTTTTTTTTTTTTTGTTTATTCTATTTATTTATGTTTCTTTTATTTTTTTAAAGAAAATAACTTTTTATATTATTTTAACGTGTACATGTATAGTTTTAACGAATAAATTTCTTGTATTTATAACTGTAATATTGTTTGTTTTTATTTGTTTTTGTGAGCTGTTAATAATCTTAAGGTTATTATGTACCTTATAGGTAGTTTTGAGATTTGAAACTATTATAAAGGAGATTTTGCAACCTATATAAATATATTAATTTTTGCTGCTCGAATTTTTTTTTTTTTTATTATTATTATTAGTTTCTTTCTTTACTATTTAGTTGATAAATTATGGATAAATTACCATATGAAATATTGGTAAAAGTGTTTGATTACTTGGATTCCAAAAGTTTAATCAAAGTATCAAGTGTTTGCTATAACTGGAGAGATATTATTATTAAAAGTGATATCCAATTAGGTAAAAAACTAGATTATAAACATAGTATAAATTATAAGAAATTGTTAGTTAGTTTTGGGTCAAAAATTAACTCATTTCTTAGAAATGAATTAGTTGAAAATACATTAAATAAGTTGGATTTAAAAATTGATCATGTTGAAAGAATTCAATGTATTGATAAGACTCAATTAAAAGATATAAATTATTATTTTATTTTCTCTCATTCAGCCAATGATTTCGATAATACAATTGATAATGAAACTGGAGAAATTTTAAAACCAAAAAGAAACAATAAACAACAGTATATTTTTGGTTTCAAAAAATTGATTTGGTATATGAAAAATAACAAGATTTGGATCGAAATTTTTAATAATAAAAATGAAAAAGAGATTAATCAAGAAGTTTCTGAAATTTCAAATCCATTAAATTTCTATTTAAAAAATGATTTATTGACAATAATTGAACCTAGTCAAATTATTTATTACTCTTATCCATCATTAGAAGTATTATCAATTGAACCAACTAATGATATTAATTACCAATGTGAATTGAATCTATATTATGATTATAATACATTATTCAGATTATCAAATTCAAATGAATTATTTTTGTTTAAAGATTTAGAATGGAAATCAATTTTAAAATTAAAATCATCTAAATTTAATCATTTAAATTTGAATAATTTTACAATTACTTCAAAGCATTTATTACTATCAATGACAAGATATTGTGGATTGTTATATCATTATTTATTTATAGTTGATTTATTCAATGGTAGTTATAAATCTTATATTCATGTTGCAACTAATAATTGTAAATATGGATCATGGTATATTAATTGGGATGATAGTAGTGCAGTCTATGTCAAACCCTATAGATAAAATATAGAATAGAAGTATTGGTAGAATAGAAGGCACCTTGGTGGTATATATACAGTATATGTTGCGCGGGTTGTTGATAAAAAAGAATTAAATAAAGCAACGCGCGTTAATTATTTTGCTCTTGTAAATAGAGTTACCATTTTACTGGATAACTATAATGTCTCAAACCTTAATATATGATTTCTAACCTTAAGCATTTACCGTTATATTGGTTCAACATGACTCGAAAAAAAAAATTCAAATAATACACTGCGCCAGGGGTATGATTTGATAAATCAAAAAAAAAAATGTACAAACTATACATTAGTTCTGTAAAATACAATTTACTCAAAAAGTTTAGATGACACCTGCGGGATTCGAACCCACGCATCCTAAGATATTGCGATGCTTAAGAACAAAACTTCTAAAACACGAGAATTAGTATTAAATAGCCCGTGAAATGAAGCTTCGCGTAGCCTCAACGCAACGCCATAACCTCTCGGCCAAGGTGCCTTCACAAATTTTCCGGACTTTGGCACTCCTTTCATTAATATTGTGAAACCGAAATTTTCATGAAGCGCGAAATTCATTTTTCGATAAAAAATCACTATTAATGAGAGAATTTTTTTAATTTTTTATCTTTATTACATTTATTAATGATTAAATAAGATCTATAGTTCAGAAAATTGTAATTTAAATGGTTAAATTTGGGTCAAATCTCAAAAAATCCGGAAAATTTTGAAAAAAAATTTCGGAAATATTATCTCCGAAATCAATTCATGTCTTTTTTTCTTATTCTTATGGCTCAATTAGATTATGACAAGATAGTTCATATCTTAAGAGTTGTATGGTTCTTTTTAGGTTTATTTTGATAGTAAATTTGTACTAGTTTGAAAAAATTATATCATTTAAAACGCCTTAAAAATAAAAAAAAATACCGCTAATGCCGTAAATTAACTAAAATTTCATTTTAATAGTTTCTAGATTACACTAAGTTATTATAAATTATATATTATACACTAAAAAGTACTAGTGCATTCTTTTCAAGGATCTCAAAATTTTGTTCATTATATAAAGGTATGTCGTATTTAAATATTAATATCATCGCCACAAAAAACTGGCCATCGGAAATAATAACTTATAACCTCTAATTGTATAATTAAACGAAAGAAAAAGAAAAGGATATGGGTATGGGTATGTGTGATCATGTTTATTCAAAATATAAATGTGGGCATACAGAATTTATTGCCAGTATACCTTGTGAAAAAAGGCATAATTTTTCACAAAGGGGATGTCGATATGATAAACAAGTATTTCAAAATGAAGATTGTGGATGTAATAATTGTAGAAGATACTTTGGTATGACTAAATAAGAAAAAAAAAATAGTTAAATTTCTATTTCAAGTAATTTAATTGTCTAGTTGGTTTTAATCTAATGCATATTTCCCAATAAGGCTCCACCACATTCTCAAAACAAATATTCTTACTAGTTTGTAAAATAACTAATGAAGATTATATATATTAACGAACTATAAAAATGCCATGGATTCGCCTTTAATTGAAGACTTTAAATAAAAGTCAATTCAATTCGCGATTTATAACAAAATGTGTGAACATGTATATGCTCGATATGGTTGTGGTCATTTAGTTTTTGTAATTGATATCCCATGTGAAAGTAAGGATTCTAGGAATAGCGTTTGTCGTTATGAGAAGGAAGTTTTTGAAGGTGAGCCTGGTAGATGTTTTAATTGTGCATCACGTTCTTAGTTAAACAAGCACAAAATTTTGTCGTTAGTTTACATGTATTTTAAATTTTTATTATTTGTATTTTTTAGATATTTAATAGTGTATATTAATTCTATTTTTATTTGTTACTCAAAACTTTATAACTGTAGTAGAACTGTATGAATTACAGCAATCCGGGTTCTAGTAATTGTTCATGGATAGGTTTTATACCCATGCCTCAAATTTTCAAGCCAATGCAAACGGATATACCCTTGATCCCGATGCTAAAAATTATGGAAATCAAACAGGATACTTATTTCATATAATCCCTAGGTTGTTGAAAATTTCACTCTTTTAGTCTATCTAGTTAGAAACAACTAAATTATACCTAACTCTTTGTTTATTTCCAAAAAAATTGAAGTATAAATACATATAGGCACCCATGAAAACCTAAATAGCTACATTCGATTTCAAGGAAAAAAAAAATGTGTTTTGAATTACATGCTGTTTATCTTTGTGGACATTCAGAACTAGAAGATCTAATTAGATGTCGAGATAGACGTGAGAAATTTTGTTATTTTACTAAAAGTGATGTTGATCCTGAAAGGAAACATGAAATTTGTTCCAAGTGTAAGCACAGATAAATTGTTTAATGCTTATATTTACTATGATTTGTATAATTAATATTTAATGTTTTATTATAAATTTCTGGTAATGTATCTTTCAAGCTATTGTAAATTTGTATGATTTTTTCTTTCATGGTGAGTTAATAAATTCGAACCAGGTTATCATAACTTTATATGTTACTCAGGGGTATCTGGACATACTCCTGCTGTTACAAATCACATTGTATGAAAATTCTTATTCAAGTAACCATCAACTCCAAAACAGGCAATTCAATACAATGACATCAGACACTACTACTTGTACATAGCTTGAAGTGTCTTTCTTCGAGATACTACTACTGTAATAGTTTCTTTGCTAGATCGATCATCATTGTACAATCCGATCACTATCGATTACAGTAAATTCTGTAAATCCATCCTTTCTAGGTATCAGATATCAAATATCATGGTACTAGACTAGTGTAGATTTTAGTGCATTTTTTTTTTAAAACCCCCAGGCACCATCCTAAAGCAGCAACACCATCCTGTTTAGTACAATTATTAATTTAGTAATTTCAATATTATACATAAGAATTAGAATTAAAATAGATACCCCTAAATACTTAGATCTTAACTAACAGGCGTGTGATAGGTTTTAGTAATATATACTGTGTATTATTAGAGTAAAAAGGAGGGGTTTTCATTAGTATAACCACTTTATCAAGTCCAACTGAGATATAATTAATAGATTAAGAGGATCTAAGATAATTCTAGGCTTTACTGTTTTTCTGTTTAGTAACTCAAGAGACCCCATAGCTATTTGGATCGATTATTAGCAACTAGTATTACTAGTAAGTAGATGAATACCAACTGAGATATTTGTTTGAACTATAGTATACATCTGTACAAGTGCATGCTTTTAAATAGGGTAAGGTAACCCAATATTTTATTATTATTACCAAAATTAAAATCTATTTAAATACTAAACCTAATTTAGTAAATAAATCAAAGATATAAAAGAAAATTCTACGTAAGTTTTATAAAATAAAAAGCTGATTAATATTTAAATAGATGGTTTACCCTAAACATTGTCCTAAAATAATCCACACATACAGGTAGGTCTAAAAAATTACGAAAAAACAATGGTAGATTTAACAAATCCAGAATTATCAAAGACTACATCCAAAAGTTTTTTACCAGAAGTTGAATCAATCTATTTGCTAAATGAAGATGGTAATGAATTATTAGAAAAAGAAAACTATCGTATTGATGATTTTACTTTATTATCTACTACTGTTACTACTAGACCAGATCTAATTACACCACCATCCACACCACCAACTCCTGCTTCTCCAATAATATATACACCAGTTCCATCACCACCTAGAACACCACCTCGGGCTAACTAATATCCTTAGCATAAGACGTGAGGAATGGCAAGTAAAATGGAGCAATGCAAAGAGGAAAAAAAAAATAGAAGTGATTGTCAATTCACACAAGAGTAAGAGAATCAAAAACTGCTGAATTTCCCAAATACTCTCATGTAAGGTATATATTAAATTTGTATTTTTATTTAAAATTTATTTGTTTCTCAGCTGGGACGATACTATATGATATATGTAGTATATTTATTTATTAACTATTATTAATGTTTCTCAAACACGATTTAGACGCGCTGTATTTGGACGTGTTTTAACAATTGACGGTAAGAAAACTTTCCATTAAATCTGAAAAACCTTTTAATCATATTCACAAATACACTTAGCCAATGTTCTTTATAATTACGTAGAATAATAAACTTGGTATATTCAAAATATTCTTAAATAATATATCGTTAAATCGCTCCCAATATATCGGAATGAAAAATCTTATGAAAAGAAATTTTTAAAGCCACATTGCGCAACTTATAATAGCTCAATTAGCCTAAAAATCACAATATAAACATAAAATTGTCCAAATAATTCAAAAATGACAATAAAAGTTCCAAATTTGGTAAAATCGGGCCAGAAAAGGCCTAATTTTTGATATCAAAATCAAGCTTGAAATCTCAGAAACCCGTCAAAAAAAGCCGTTGTAGTATAGTGGTTAGTACAGCTCGTTGTGGCCGAGCAGACCCTGGTTCGATTCTAGGCAGCGGCATTTCTTTTTGTCTATTCATTTGACATTGTTTTGAAGTAATTTTTTTTGAAGATATTTTTTAAAATCAGAAATTTTTGGTGATTTATATACCTTATGCCCATCAGAAAGTTTAATGTTGGTGGTGGTGCTGTTTTAAACTTTTTACCATAGACAAGGAACTTTATAGAACAGCACAGTGGGAACAAGAAACCTAAATTAAAAAGTAAATAATCTAATAGAGTAAAAGAAAAAGGTTAACCTGTCCACGCTTCATCGATCTATACTTTTATTTAAACGGTTCAACGTGTTAAAAAACAAACAAACATTGTCGAACCAAAAACTACAATAGCATAAAAACAGACAAAAATCAATCATAAATAAACAAAAAAAATAATTTAAATGAAATAATGATATATATAAATAATTACAAAACTAAATCAAAAGAATTAATTTAGTTTTTTTCAGATAAAGCAACAACACCTGGTAAAGCTTTACCTTCTAATAATTCTAATGAAGCACCACCACCAGTTGAAACATGAGATAATTTATCTTCAGCACCGAATTTCTTAGCAACAGTTGCAGTATCACCACCACCAATGATAACGGTAGCACCATTACTACAAGCATTGACAACAGCATCTAAAGTTTGTTTAGTACCATTTGCGAATTTTTCAAATTCAAAAACACCTGGTGGACCATTCCATAAAATAGTTTTTGATTTTGAAATAACTTGTTGATATAATTTAATAGATTCTGGACCACAATCCAAACCTTGCCATCCAGCTGGAATACCTGATTTATCATCAGCTTGACCAACATTAGCATCTTTATCAAATTTATCAGCAGTAACATAATCAACTGGGAAAATTAATTCAACATTGTTTTTCTTTGCTTTTTCAACCAAATCTTTAACAATTTTTGAACCGGCTTCATCAAATAATGATTCACCAATTTCAACATTTTCAACAACTTTTTTAAAGGTAAAAGCCATACCACCACCAATGATTAAAGCATTAACTTTACCTAATAAATTATCAATTAATTGAATTTTATCAGAAACTTTAGCACCACCCAAAATAGCCAAAAATGGTCTAGTTGGATTTTCCAAAGCTCTTGCAAAATAATCTAATTCTTTCTTCATTAAATAACCAGCAGCTCGTTGTGAAACATCAAAACCAACCATTGATGAATGAGCTCGATGAGCAGTACCAAAAGCATCATTAACATAAACATCAGCTAAAGCAGTTAATTGTTCTCTGAATTTTTTAACAGCACCTTGATCAGCTTTAACTTTTTCACCATCTTTTTTAGCTGAACCTTCTTCTTCAATATGGAATCGTAAATTTTCTAATAAAATAATTTGACCATTAGTAGCATTATTAACAGCTTGTTCAACTTCTGAACCAACACAATCATTACAGAAAGTAACCTTGGTGTTTAATAAACTTTCTAATTCAGCAGCAACTGGTTTTAAAGAATATTTTTCAACTCGTTCACCATTTGGTCGACCTAAATGAGAAGCCAAAACAACAGCTTTAGCACCTTGTTGTTGAGCATATTTGATTGATGGTAAAGCAGCAACAATTCTTTGATTGTTGGTGATTTTAGTACCATCTAATGGAACATTGAAATCAACTCGAATAAAGACTCGTTTATCTTTTAATTGTAAATCTTCAATTGATAATTTATTTTGTAAAGACATTGTTAATTTGTTTATATTCTTTAATTTGATAATATTAAAGTTATGTAAAGAAGAAAAAGGAGAAGAAGAAGAAGAGAAAAAAAAGAGAGAGAAAAGAATCGGAAAGACAAGGAAAATCAATGCTTTTATATACTTTTGAAATTTCGTCGTTGTATTATTATTTGTATTTTTATTTGCGCGCATTTTCGATTTTTTTCTTTATTTATTTTTTTTTGTTGTGAAAAAAAAAAGTGGGTTGTTGTTTTTTTGCTGCTACTGTTGTGCTAGTGGTGTGTGATGTGTATGTGTAGTGGTGGTGGTTAATTATGAAATTTTCGTTGTTTTAACTTTTTTTTTTTAACCTGAGATTATTTTTGCACCCTTTTTTTATTGTCTTAGCTTTGTTATTCTTGTAACTTTGATTAATTTTTTTCTTCCTTTATATTCTAATATTTATTTATGAAGTACAATTAGCATAAATCGGTTTCTAAATAGTTTTTATTGTAGTATTAGAATAGGACTAATAGTGTTGGGTAATTGTCAAAAAAAACTATGGTAGGAGTTTAAAAAAAAAACATGTGGCTTTTCACGGATCGCCGGCCGTTAAATTTACGTATAATTTAAGTGCACCACGATAAAAAAAAAAGCAACGCAACATACGCAGCAAATTTTATAAATGGCCTGACTGATTGAGCTAACCTGACTACCAGGGTATAACAGCTTAGTTTTGCCGACTACTTATCGCCACATCTATAATACACCTGTAACGTTAATTGATGTCAAAAACAATGACAAAACATTAATACAAAATATAACGAGATTCTTTTTTTCAATACACACTGTAGTTACTGGGATCAATTTTATATCAAAACCTTATTTTATATTCATCAAATAATTCTAATAATTGATTAATGACTAGAAAAATTTCCTAATGACGTTACTTGAAAAGTTTTTCATTGATTATGTTTCGAACCCTGAAA
The DNA here is from genome assembly GCA_030564325.1 of Blastobotrys capitulatus. Taxonomy (NCBI): domain Eukaryota; kingdom Fungi; phylum Ascomycota; class Dipodascomycetes; order Dipodascales; family Trichomonascaceae; genus Blastobotrys; species Blastobotrys capitulatus. Next base: position 8,842 of record JAJLUL010000242.1, on the reverse strand, counting down.
GGCCGGGCAACTTTCTATGCATCCTGATAACAAATTTTCATCCAAAGTCAGTTGGTAGTTTCGAGTTGATGATAGTCATTGGTACTCATAGTCTAATCTAAAACCAAATACATCAAAGAACAGAATAAAATATGTACCAGTAGTTCGACACCGGACTGCTGTAATGCGTTTATTCAATACTGCTAGTATAATGTACCAATAGCTGGCTGTATTCTATACTTTGTTGATAAACTTTTTAGATCATCTCACTTGATTTTTCAAGCCTATTTAATTAATCCTACATTAGATTTGAACAATATAAATCTTTCATAATTATAAAACGGCAAGAGATTTATTATTTTCGGATAAATTGCTTATAGCAATTGCCATTAATAGTATATCAGATTGATGAAAAAAAGGTATGACCTACACAAAATTGTGTGGCTCATAAGTTGATGAAGAAAGCATCGCGCAAGCCACATTTATACCAGCTTAACCGCTACTACAAGCATGAATAAATGTCAAGCAGTGACAGCTAGCTTACCACACTACATTAGATTAGCAGCACTTAATATCCCAATAGCGCTTGAACTGTCAGCACTAAAAAAAAACAACAACAACAGTGATCTAATTTTTTAGACTCAGCAATGCCTTTTTTTTTTTTTCTCTCTATAGATCAAAATAAATAAACAACTCATCAACATCAACATCATTAATCAATATAATATAACCAATAATGGGTTGGTTTTTTTCATCAAAGAAAAAATATGATGCAGAAACTTTTGAAAAAGATTTAACCAAAATATCAAATAAAATTTCAACATGTGAACAAAAAAAATTAAAAACAAATATTAAATTAAGAAGAGTTAAAGGATTCTGGACATTATATGCCATGTTGGTATATGCTATTTATACTGTTATAGTAGTTTATAATCCAGATCGATATAGAAATCCTCGACATATTACTGGCTTATTAAGTGCACCTGTTTTGATTTATGCAGTTCGATATTTAATTCAATCATTTTTTAATTATTTAATTAATAATAATGAACAACAATTAAAAAGTTTAAAAAAAGATCAAGAAAAAATGATTGAAGAATTAAAAGAAAAAACTAATTTCTATTCAACTCAAGCATTATTGGATCGATTTGATGGTAGGGTTGCACATCCGCCACCAAGAAAACCAAAACAACCATCAACTCCAACTAAACCTAATCCAAATATTAATAATAATAATAATAATAATGAATCAGATCTAGCTAACAAACAACCAATTACCCCACAAGGTATTTCAAGAGAATTTACATTTAATACTCCAAATCAAGCATCACCACCACAATTTGGCTTATCTCCAAATCAATTCAATCAATCACCACAACCTCAATTACAACCAGTTCATACAGCAGTACCTTATCAACCACAATGGTATGATAGAGTATTGGATATGATCGCAGGTGAAGATGAATATAGTCCAAAAGCCCGATATGCATTAATTTGTAACCAATGTAATAATCATAATGGGTTAGCACCACCAGGTCAATTACCTGAACATACTATTTATATTTGTCCTCATTGTGGAACTAAAAATGGTAAGCCACAAAAGAGAAAAGAAGACGAAGAATTGATTACTGAACAGATTAAACCACAAGAAAGTCAAGAAGAGTTGAAACAAAGAAAGAAACGAATCAAACAAAGTGAAGATGATGATGATGATGATGATGAAGTGGATGAAGAACAAGATGATGATGTTAATAACAATAATGAAGATGAAGGAAATAAAGAAGAACAAATTGATGAAGACAAATAAATGTATTTAAATAATAAAGATGAATGCTAGATTAAAATCTTTTTGGTTTTTTTTGTTGGTTTGGAAAAAATTTAATTACAAAATAAAAATTCAATCTATTTTGTTGGATCATTTCGTTGATATGCTAAATAACCTTGAACTTTGTGAGAAGGTAACATATCTAAATACCGTTCTATTATAATTAGTTAGTAACAAAAATAATTCTCTTTTATACAATTTTTTTTTTTTTTTCTTTAATAATTTTATAACATACCTGCAATATCTTTACAGTTTTCATATTGATTGTTACCTTGAGTTTGAAAACATTTTTCTAAAGCATGTCGCATAACTTTTAAAGCTTCAACTCGAATCCACTGTTCTCGAATCATTGATTGTTGAGCAGCTCTTAATTGTTTTGGATCATTATAATCAATATCATCAAATGACACTAATTCTGGTCGGATATGTTCTGTGTCTTTATAAATAGCGTTAGTTTCATTCTATTATCAATAATATTGAACTTACTTCTCATTATAAATAGTTGTATAGTTTTATTCGTTTAATAGTAAATTAATTTTTTTTTTTTTTTTTTCAAAAAAAGTATCGAAATGTTGTAAAAAATTTGGTCGGTCAATGATTGGTCCCAATTCGCAAATTTACTTTAAGCCTTTGAAATTTTTCTAGTACTATTAACCACTCCGCGCACTACCAAAATTTTTTACATTACAAAAAAAAAAATTTACAAACCATTTTTCATTGTCTTGAAAAAAAAAAAAAATTATTATTAGACATCATCATCTATTGAAATTTATTTATATAAAATATAAACATTAAAAATTAATACTTCCCCCTGGAAGCTTGTTACACACATTAAATCTACCAACAAAAAAAACAATTTCTCCAAAACATTAATAAAAAAAAAAATTAAAAAAATATCATTAAACAAAAAACATTAAAAAATAATAAATATAATAGTTAATTAATAAAAGTCTATTCAACTGATTCCAAAAAGAAATAGTTACCAGATGATTTTTGTTCTTGATCCATTTGAGAATTCAATTTATTAATTCGAGGTCTGAAAGTATTTGGATCTCGTCTAAATGTAACATTTAAATTCTTCAAGAATTTATTACAACCAGTTAATAATGATTCTGGAGTATCAGCATAAGCATCAACAGATGGAGTACCTTCAAAAACAATAACTTTATCAGCCAAATAAGTTGCCATAATAAAATCGTGCTCGACAATAAATGCAGTCTTTTTGGAATGTAAAATAAATCTTCTAATAACTTTAGAACAGATAATACGTTGTTCAGAATCCAAATAAGCTGATGGTTCATCAATAACATAAATATCAGCTGGTTGACCTAATGCTAAACAAATAGCAACTCGTTGTAATTCCCCACCTGATAAATGTTGAACTTCTTGATCAATAATATCTTCAATATTTAATGGTTTAATAACATCAGTATTAAATTGTGGATGTAAAAATGATGCTTTAATTTTCTTTAAGAATAATTGTCTAACTGTACCAGGGAATTTTGGTGCAATTTTTTGTGGTTTCATTGAAACTAATAATTTTGGTGTCTTTTCTGCATCATCTGGTGCAGTAAAACCTGCTAATAATCTACAGAATGTTGTTTTACCAGTACCATTTTCACCCATCATAACAATAATTTCAGAATCTGTAAAAGAACCTTGTTTAATAGAAATTTTGAAGTCACCCAAAGTTTTTGACATTTTTGGATAATCAAATGATCTAGATTGATCAATTGGAACTAAATCAGTTGCATCTGCTAATCTAAATTGTAATGATTCAGTTCTAAATCTCATATTTTCAGATGGAATATTACCATCCAAAAAGATATTAATACCTTCTCTAACTGAAGCTGGTAATGTAACAACACCATAAACAGATGGCATACCATATAAAATACAAACAAAATCTGATAAATAATCCAAAACTGATAAATCGTGTTCAACTGCAATAACATAATTAGTATCAGTTAATAAACTTCTAATAATATTTGCAGCATTTAATCTTTGTTTAACATCTAAATATGATGATGGTTCATCAAACATATAAACATCAGCAGCTTGTAAACAAGCAACACCAATTGCAAATCTTTGTAATTCCCCACCAGATAATTGTGCAACTTCTCGATTCATAATACCTTTTAATTGTAAAACATCTTGAACATATTCAAATGCTTTTTGTCGATCACCTTGAGCAACTAATAAATCACTAACTTTATTCTTTGGACCTTTAATTGCTTTTGGAATAGAATCAACATATTGTGGCTTAATAATTGCTTTAATATTATCTTCCAAAACTTTTGTAAAATAATTTTGTAATTCTGAACCTCTAAAATAAACTAAAATATCATTCCAACTTGGAGGATCATCAAATTTACCTAAATTTGGTTTTTGTTTACCTGCTAAAATTTTTAAAGCAGTTGATTTACCAATACCATTAGTACCAACCAAACCTAAAACTTGACCTGGTCTTGGAGTAGGTAATCGATGTAATTTGAAAGAATTTGCAGAATATCTATGAGTAACTTCTTTTTCTAAATTGGTTGGTAAATTGATAATAGTAATTGCACCAAATGGACATTTTTTAACACAAATACCACAACCAATACATAAAGTTTCTGAAATAAATGCAATTTTTGATGTTGGTGTAACTTCAATACATAATTTACCTGTTCTAACAACTGGACAAGATCTTCTACATTCTTGTCTACATTTTTTTGGTTTGCATTTGTCAGAACTGACAATAGCAATACGAACGTTTTTTTCGCTCATTTTGTTGTAATTGAGTTGTTTTGTTAGGGGAGAAGTTGGTGATGTGTTTGAAAAAAAAAAAAAAAAAAAAAAAAAAAAAGGAAGAAGAAAAAAAAAATTTTCTTGTTTTTTTTTTTGTGGATTTTTCACAGTGGAAAAATTCTAATAAAAGCTTAAGGGTTTTTTTTTTGTTAGTGAAAGAAATTTTTCAGATCGAAATTTTGTTTTGTCCAGATTTGGTGAGATGACTTGCCAGCCACGCGCACCACGATTACCAGTCAGTAATAAAAAAAAATTTTAAAGTACTGTTAACACTGTAAGATGAATTATAAGCTTTATGATTCGCCAATTTTTTAAACTACGTAAAGCCAAATATAGTAAGTTTCTGAAACATCTTACAGTTTTTTTAAAGATTTAGATTAGATTTTATTTTTATGTACATAAATCCTAAAAACTTAAGACTAGAATGCAATTGAATCCATATCATTAATAATATGACTTACTTCATCTTCATCATAAGTATCCCAATAACGTTGTAATCTTGATAAAGAATTTTTTGCAACCCAAGCGCCAACATCAATTAAATCTTTTAATTTTTTTTCAACCAAAGTTCGATGTTCAATATTAATACAACATTGACCAATTGCAAAAATTGCCCAATGAACTGTAACCCCTAAAGTATCAAACATTGGGAAAATTTCCAAATATTTTAATGATTCTTTAACAATAGTTTGAACTGATTGATTATTTATACCATAATGTTGTAATTTTGTTATAATAAATAATCTTAATGCATAACAATGTAATCTATGAGAATATCTCATTGCTTCCCTAATATTTTCATAAGGTACTTGATTTAAAGTAAATCTTTGGGTTTGTAATGATTCAATTTCAAATAATGCACTAGTAATTTGTGGATCATCCCAATGGAACGTACCATTTCTTTGTTGTATTACTTTTTCAACAACTATACTAAACCATGGTACTAAATCTTGACCATACCCTTTAAAAGTATTAAAATTATCAACAATTAACCCATCAACTTGATTAGCATAATAAGTATCATTTAATACCATTTGAGATAATTCTAAATCCATTGTACCACCACCAGGGGATGATAACCATGCTAAAGTTTCTGCCATTGAAAACCATGATCTCATAACTCCAAATAATTTATCTTGACCATTATCGTGTTTATTACCATCTCTTAATAATTCAAATGCTCCTCTTAAATGTAATCTCCATTTATTTGATGTTGAAGTAGATTTTTCTGAAAATAATAACATAACTGTTGTTAATAATGCAGTAATTTCACTTTTACCTTTATAATGTGATATTTTTGAAATTAATGATTGTAAACATAAATCCATATATTTTTTTCTATATGGAGTCCAATCAGAACAATTACATAATGATTCCAAAAAATTGGCACTAACTGCACAAATACCATATTTTAAATAATCAAATTTTTCAATTTCTGACATGGCACTTTTCCATAATGGATTATTATCATCTAATGCAAATGGATAATTTAAAACACATTTACATCTTAAAAATGAATGTTCTAAAAATAATTGTAAATCTTTTTCTGTTGTAAAAGATGATGGTCTATAAGCTTGCATGATTCTACACCAATCATTTGCACTTCTATCTGTCCAATTTGGAATATTACTAAATGCTTCTTCTTTAATTGGTGATGGCGGATTGGTTTCTGGTGATTGAATTCCTCCTCCAAAATGATCTGGGAAATCTTTACTTAAATAAGCTTCAAAATCAAAAAAGTTCATATCATGTGTTGTTGTATTTAGATTATTATTATTAGAATTTGTTGATCCTGATGGGGTAGGTGATGGAATTGGTGCAGGTACTTCTTGTTTAATAGGTATAATATTATGATCATTTGAATTTGGCATACCACCAATTGCCCATGCTGCTGCTACTCTTGCTTCTTGAGCAGCAAAACTATTATTATTATTGTTATTATTGTCATTTTCATTAAGATCAAAATCATTTAATTGTTGTGGTGATAAATTATCAATATTATGAGGTGATGCTTGACTACTTGATATTGCAGTTGAAGTATTTGAACTTTGAAAATTCAAACTATTATTATTATTTTGAAAAATTGGAGTTTGAAAATCAAATATATTTTCTTGTGATGATTGATTAGAAGGATTTAAAGGAGGATGATTTGAATAATCAATTTGTGGAGCTGATGAAAATGGTTCTTGATGAAATCGAATTTCTCTTGGTGGTTGAAATGAAGGTTGATGAGAAGTTGAAGAAGTAGATTGAGTTGATTGTCTTCTTTCTGCTTGTTTTGGAGGACTTAATGCATTAGCTACTGCTTTTTTACCAGATGGTTTTCTCTTTTTTTTATGTGGCGTCCAAATAATAATATTTCTTCTATAAATACATTCATGATTTTGATTTAAACAAGTTGTACATGATGGTTTTTGTTCATCACATCTTTGTCGTAATTTTTTACAATGTAAACAACCACTATGACTATATGCAGCTCTTTTTGTTGGTTTAGCTGTATTCATTATTGATAAAGTTTATATAGATTGAATAGATAAAGTTTTTTTTTTTTTTTCTGTAAATTAATAAAAAAAAGGACAGGAAAGAAAAATTAAATATATAAAAAGGAAAGAAAAAAAAAAAATATGAATTATCAGCTGTTTAATACCAGGTAGTAGCCATAAAACAAAAAATGTTCTACGTTCTTATTAGTTGAAAGTGAAACCATAGGGTCGTTGTTTAAAAAAAAAAAAAAATTAGAACAAACCTAGGAGCTGATATAGAAGGAAAAAATAAAATAAAAATAAAAATAGGGCTCTTTGTTTTGTTATTTTTGCTTCATCATTGTGGCTAATGCGTGGATGGATGCATGCTTTTTTTTGTGGTGATAGATGATGCGCATGGCCGGCATGGCCACCAGCTTACAGTAGCTTAGCTAGCTTCGGTTAGTTTTATTTTTAAGCTCGGGTACGGCTGGAATGAGCCGCGCAATTATTTAATTTTTGCCTTCTAAAGTAAGGCTCGTTATCGATCGGCGAGATTTACCGATCCAACTTTTTTGGAGATTCTGAGCGGTTGTAACTGCTGTAATCTAATCCCTAAGCTTAGAACTTTGAAAAATTTTCGGTCTTTGAAGAAGAAAAAAATAAAAAAGGTTTTTCTTCAATAGACGAGACATTTCATCTTCCCGTGTGAATCATTGTTAAAAAGAACTTTGAAATAAAAAGTGGCTTGAGCGTTTTTATCTTTCAACGGTTTGTTAATTTATGAATATATTTTAAAGGAGAAAAAAAGGTTTAATAAAGTTAATGAAAATTTTATCAAAATATGTGGAAAATAGTGAATCGTGAATTACCAGTGTTATGGTACGAAAAAAAATTCAAGCAGGGTTATAGATAAATAAGAATTACAACTATTAATATAACTTTTTTTGATGATTAGTAAAATGGAATATAAATGGGTAAACTAGTTTTAACTTAGTAATATGCATCGAACATATGATATATGCATAAATGAGCAGTGTAATGAAATTTCTTAACTGTCAAATAAACTCTTTTAAGATTGAACATGAAATAATGTAACATAATTCTAAAATTATGCCCCGGGTTATATTCAATGTTTAGCCACAACAAACTACATCAATCATGAGTTGTTCTTTAGTTTAACTCCGTCGGGTAGATACTTTCAAAGGGTAGTTAAAGGGAGATAATTAAGAAAAAGTCCTGAGTTATACGGATATTATAAACGAATGATGTGTTACGAAAATGATCAAAAGTCAAACATTTGATTCAAAATGAACTTATTCTTTTAAAGATATATCAAAAAACTATTCAATAAAAGCAAAAAAAATGACACCTGTGGGATTCGAACCCACGCCTCTGTCGAGATTCGAATACTCATGATCTTTTTAATGAATCATGAAAGATTAATTGAATATCTTGAGTCGAACGCCTTAGACCAACTCGGCCAAAGTGTCGGATGAATTGGGAATTGGTGATTCACGATTTCTGTTTTGTTCAAAATTTTGAGCAAAAAAATCCAAAATTTTTAAGAATTTGAAGAGTTTGAACATTATTGTTGTTATTTGGATCATAATATGTATTATATGTAATTGCAGAATCTCGTTTATTGTCTTTATTATTATTATTATAATCTTGTTTTTGATTTAGAGAATCATTATAAGTTAATGAACTTCTTCGTTTTTGATCTTTTTGAGTATTATTATTATTATTATAACTTGACATTGATTCTCGTTTACTGTAATTTGAT
>JAJLUL010000241.1:0-21451 GCA_030564325.1 Blastobotrys capitulatus | reverse complement strand
AAACTACTTGTTGAGCTTGTGACTCTTAATCTGTTGATAGAATTAAGGAGTCAAGTAGTTATTAGATAGTTTATTAATCTATAAAAAGTTAAAGAGAAGAAGAAGAAAATTTTATATGAAAAATTTTCTCTAATATAATCGGACACGTAGCATCACCGACTTACTGTAATCGGACAATAATCTATTGCGCCGCTTGACAGGAGTTAGTATTATTCATACCTTGTGAGGAGTTAGTATTATTCATACCACCTTCACCTCTTGCTGCTGTTTTTTCAGCGTGCGGCTCATGTTGTTTTTGATTGTTTTCTGAGATCGGATCGGAGTTGTTGTTTTTATTTTTTTCGTTTTGATTTTTTCCGTTTTCGTCATTAATTTGACCTGACGCGTTTGAGACTTTGTTTTGATTTTTTTCATCAGTAGTGATGGTTCCCCCACCACCACGATCTTTGATTATTTCACTATTTAAAGAACTCATTTCCTAGCGAAACTACTAGTTGAGCAGCGAAACAAAGTTAGTAGTAAAAAAGTTAGTAGTAAAAAAGTTAGTAGTAAAAAATTTTTTTTTTTTTTTTTTAGAATTTGCCAATGGGCGTGGAGCTAAGAGAAAATCCAGAACGGACGAAGTACCGAAGCACAACAGTGTCGGACTCTAACCGACTAAAAACTCTCTCCCGGAGATTTTTTTGAAACACAGAATGTTTCTGGAAAGGTTCGAACCGGCGACCTAAGGCATGACCTTTGGATGGTATGGTCTGATGGAAGTATTTGCCATTAGGCTAAACCCACCGATTTTCCCCTCGTGATTTTTCTCAATTTTCATCATTACATTGACACGGGTATCTGCGAACTCCCGTAAAATCGCGCCTTGCTAGCTCAATCGGTAGAGCGTGTGACTCTTAAGTTCTTTCAAAAAAGAATAAAAGTCATCACAAGGTTGGGGGTTCGAGCCCCCCGTAGGGCTTTTATCTTTTTGCATTCAATCATGTTGATTTTCTAATTTTTTATATCAATAAAAGTGGTCAATTTTATGGTTCATGAGAGCACATTCATGTCGAAAGGTTGAGTTGAGCCTTTCGTACCGTTGTTTTGGAATTTACTAGTAGATCCATTTAAGATGCGGCGGGCGTGGAAATTAAAACTTACAAACATGTATTGCAATAATTAATGCACATAAAAACCTTAATTTTTTAAAAACATGTGAGGAATTTTGATCGGCATTCTTTTTTTAGTCCTCCTTTGTTCAGTGTTTAAAAAACTTTTTAGATTTACGTGTCGTTTTTTTAATAGTATACGCAATTGCAAGCCTAGGTTATAGTAGAATAGGGTAAGTAAGCCTCTCATAAGTTGTATACTATTCTAATCTATGAATATATGAATTACTTTTGACCTATAGATAAAAATAAAGTATTAGTATATAAAAGCAAAGATAACCTTAAATTCATAACCAATTCGTTTTTTAAAGATACAGATGATATTCCGCATTAGATAATCTAGTTGGTAACAATGTTTAAATTTTAAAGTTGTAAAAAGCTGGACCCTGTCAATCAATCAATCAATCAATCAATCAACACAATCCCGTATTACCAGTATATCCCATTTTAGTGGTAAAATTCTCAACCACTGCTTGAAAAAAACAACACCTCCGATACTCCGATCTCTTATTTACAGTAGAAAAAAAATTTTTTTTTTTTTTTGTTTGTTCTAAAAACAGCGTTGCGCATTAATGCTGCAAAGATCAAAAGAAAAAAAAATTTCAAATTTTGGCGTTGAAAGAAAAAACAAATAAATAACTTTTTTTTTTTTTTTTTTTTTCTATTTTTGTCTCGAAACACATTAACAATCAACAAACTTGTTCATTCATAACAATAAGACTAACTAACCAAATGCTTCGAGAAATTCTTGATGCTTCATTAAGTCCAGATGATAAAATTCGACAACTTAGTGAACAAAAATTACAACAAGGTATTGGTAATAAAGATGTTTTAATTGAATGTTTAAATTTGGCGTTAACAAGTCAAATTAATCAAACAAAAAGATCAGCAAGTGTTTATTTGAAAAATTTATTAAAAGATTATAAATCAATGACTGAAAATGATATAGAATTAAAAACAAAAATTAGAAATGATATTATTAATGGTATTATTGATTGTAATGATGGTGTAATTTTACAAACATTATGTACAAGTATTGGAATAATTATAGAAATTGATTATCCAAATCAATGGGATAATTTAGATAATAAAATGATGGAATTATTAAATTCAAATGATGGGAAAATTGTTTTTGCTGGTGTATTAATAATTTTAGAATTTGTTAAAGTTAAATATCAATCAGTTGACAATTTTATGCCAAAATTATTAGAAATTTCAAATAAATTATTAAATGATGAACAAATTATTGCAAGAGAAATGTTATGGAAAATATTAAAAATTTATAAATTATCATTAAATAATCAAACAAAATTAAGTAATATTTTTATGGAACAATTACAATCATGGATGACAATTTTTTTAACATTAATTGGTAATAGTGAAGGAAAATGTAGAAAATGGTCAATGAAAATTATAAATATTTTACAATTAGAACATGCATCAAATATTAATACAATTAAATCAATTAATAATAATAATACTAATGAAGAATTTGATCAATTTTTTATTACTAAAATTACACCAGAAATTTATAGAGTTTATATGGAATATTTAAAATTAAATATTAATTGGACAAATCAAGAAAAATGTTGTTTATTAATTTTTATTAATGATTGTTTAGAAAAATTTTCTTTTGAAATGGATATTTTTGAACAATTATTTAAATTTATTTGTCAATGTTTAATAATAACTGATGAAGAAATGGAATTATTTGATAGTGATGATGGTGGTGATATTATGTCATTTTATTATTCACAATATCCAGATGAAGAAGATATTGATAGTCATCAAGCATTAACATTTGTATTAATTCATAAATTATCATCAACAAATGATTTAAATTTGACAAAAATTTTAAAATCAATGTTAATTGAAGAAAATTTATTAAGTAAAGATTGTGCTTTAAGATTATTAACAATTGAAAATGATTTATTTAAAGATGATTTATATAATTATTTGATTGATTTATTAAATAGTAAAGAAAATTTATTAATGTTTAGAGCATGTGAATTAATAACACAATTAACATTTAATTCAACACAATCAATGGAATTATATAATTTAATTCAACAAATTGATAAAACAAATATAATGGTTAGAATTTATTCAATTAAAGCAATAAAAAATTTAATTAATATTGATTTACAAGTTAAACAAAAAATGTCAATAAATATTAAATTATTAGTTGATGAAATTTTAAATTTAAGTGGTAAAATTGATATGGATATTTTTTTTGAAGATATTTTGGAAGAATTATTTATAATTTATAAAGATGAATTATTACCTTATACATTAGAATTATATCAAAGATTTAAACAACAATTTGTTTTATTAATTAATAATAATGATTTTGATATTGCAAGATCAATATTAAAAACAATGACATCAGTTTTACATGCAATTGAACAAATATCATTAATTGAAAAAGTTGTTGATATATCAATACCAATAATTCATGATAGTTTAATGAAAAATTTATTATGTGAAGATGAAGCATTATTATTTATAACTGATTCAATAACAATTTGTAAAAAAATTACACCAGCAGGATGGAAAATTTGGGATATATTATTATTATGTTATTCAAAAAGATTACCACATCAATTAGTATATTTAACTGATTTTTTACAATTAATTACAAAATATATTTATTATGGTAGTGAAGAATTTAGTTCAAGTAATAAATTAAGAGAAGGATTATTTATTATTTTAAACACAGAATTATCTTATAGTGTTAATCCAGATGTTTTAATTTATTGTTCAGCTATATTAATTATTGCATGTTTTAAATGTAAAGTTGGAGTATTTGATAATTTATTATTAACATTACCAATGAATAGAATTATTGAAATTGCATCAATTGAAAATACAAATTATTCAGGTTATATTTTGGATTGTTTATTATCAATAGTTTATTATTCAAAAAATGATATTATAATGAATTTACCAATTAATATTATAAAAAGATGGTATCAACCATCAACTAGACCATGTTCAAAAAAAATTCATTTATTAGCTTTAATAAAAATTTTATTAAATAATAATTTATCAGAAGATTTAATTAAAAATATTCCTGATTTATTAAAACATTTAAATTTATTAATTAAACAAGAAAATGGGTTTATTAATTATGATTTTAATAATCATGGAGGATTTTTAGATGATACTGATTTAACTGAAATGCAACAAACATTAGATTTAATTAATGAACAGGAATTATTAACACAAAATTTACAATTATTATCACAAAATGATCCATTTAATTTGATACCAAAATTATTATCATAAGAACTTTTTTTTTTTAACTATGTACATACTAATAGAATAATAATAATTTTTTTTTTTTTTACAAATCTTTTAATAAATCATTTTCCCATTCAAATTTCTTTGCTTTTTTAGGTGATTTTTTATTTTCATCTTTAATTGAATTAGTTTCTTTAACATTATCAACTAAATCACTTGGAGTAATTAATGGACCAAATGGTCTCATTTTTGGAACATCATCAGGTAAATCATTTTTACTCTTTAAAATAAAATCAATTGATACTTGTTTAGCACCAGGAACATTAAATAATAATCTATATCTACCAATATGATCAACATATTTAGATAATTGATCTTCTTTAACACCAGTTCGAACACTAAATTGAACATAATCAGTTGGAATTTTTGTACCAGTTAATTGACTAACATGATCACAAGCTTGTTTAATAGTATAATCAATTTTACCATTTTCAGTTTCAACTAATACAGGAATAGATTTTGGTAACATTTGAATAGCACTTTGAATCATAAAAGTATCCACACTCTCACTTGTATTATTATTAGTATTATTATTATTATTAGATGATGCATTTTTTTTATTAATATTAGTAAATTGTAAATTAGTTAATGATTTAAATTGTTCTTGACGTTTTTGTGTATTTTCTAAATCTTTTTGTAATTTTAATTCTTTTTGTTCTTTTTGTTTTAATTGTTGTAATCTTAATTGTTCTTTTTTCTTTAATCTATCAATTTCTTCTCTTGATTTAATTGGTAATCTTGTTGGTTTACCTTTTAATACATATGCTGCATTGTTATTAACATGTAATTCATTTCTCATTCGTCCAGCTGCAACTTGGACAATTTCTCCTCTAACACCTAATCCAGCAATATCTTTAAGTAGTTGAACTGGAACTTTTGATTTCATTTTTGGTCTATAATTTGTCTAATGGTGAAAATTTTTTTTTTTTTTTTTTGGTGATGAAAAATTTCTATAATTCTAATAATGGGGTTCAAAAATTTCAAGCATAAAAAATTTTCCACTACTACTAACTACTGCACGAAGAAAGAAAAGTGATGATGAAAAAAATTAAAAAACTTTATTGGGAGAATAAATATTTGTACATTATATTTTTGTAGACTATACTATAAAAAAATAACCAACTCAGGTTAGAATTAATTACCCCAAAACATTCTCATTTGGAGTTATTTTTAAATTACCAGTTAAAGCATCTAAAGGTCTCCAAACTTGTAAACATTCATTATCTAAAGAACCAATAACCCATTCATGTTCACTATTCCATGAAAAATCATTAACTAAATCTTGATGACCACCATGCATAAAAATTAATTCTGGACTTGCATCTTGAATATCATCAGGATTTAATTCTTCACCAATTTTACTAATATCCCAAATACAAACTCTTCTATCTCTTGCAGAACTTGCAAAAATATTATCTGAATGTGGACTCCATTCAACATTATCAACTGGTTTTATATGATCAGTAAAAACATTTAATCTATTTTTTAAATATCTTAAATCAAATAATGCAACTGTTTGATCATGACTACATGTTAATATTAAATTTTCATCATGATAATTAAATGATAATGAATTAACTGGTTCATCATGTGGTTTAATTGAATAACTTGGTTGGTCATGTCTATTATCATAAATATGTAAAAATGCATCTTCTGTAACACAACCAAAAATATTTTGATTAAAATGATGCCATTGAACATCATTAACACCTTCATCATGTTTATAGGTACATAATGGTTTATAATTATTTTGAACATCCCATATACATACAACACCATCATCTGATCCGGTTAATAAATTATAATTTTGATCATTCCATGATAATCCAAATCCATTATCTTCATGATATTTATATTCTATCTTTGTATTATTATTAAAATCAAATAAATATACCATACCTGTACCACTAATTGTTGCAATTTTATCATTAGAATTTGGTATATTTCTTGCTTTATTTACATCACCTTCATGTTCCATTACTTGTAATGATACAAATTTTGATCCTTCTTCTTGTTCTTGTGGTTCACCATTTGATTTATAATGAATTTCTGCAATTTGTAAAAAATGTCTAGTTTGTTCTCCATTTAATACATCTCTTTCAGTTGCTGTATATGTACCTGTAACAATTTTTTGTTTAATTATATTATCATCTGTAATTGTTGATCCTGGTAACCATTGAAATGTTAATTGAGGACTTGAGATTTCTTGTGAAATCATAGTACCATAGATTTTGGGTTTATTTTCTAACCATATTTGATGTTCATCTAGAATTAATTGTTCGTCATCCATTGTTGGTTTATTTTGATGTTTATACGCGAATTTGTTGTGAGTGGAAAAAAAAAAAAAAAAAAAAAAAGTGGGTGGAAAAAAAAAAAATTACGCGTAAATTGGAAAAAATAATTAGGAAAAAAAAAAAACTAATATTGGGACTTAAAATAATACAGAATCTGGTATATCAACATTTATATACTTTTCATCATCAACTATTGATCTTTTTGGACTCCAAACCATCATATCATTATTATCTTCAATACTTCCTAAATTCCATTCAACACATGGATTCCAACATATATCACTAACCTGACTATTATGACCTTCAAATCTATATAACATTTCTGGTGGACCATCTTCCCAATCTAATGAATCTTCATGTTCCATACCAATTTTTTTAATATCCCAAATAATTGCTGTACCATCTTCAGATGATGAAGCTAAAATTCCATCAAAATCAGGATTCCATTGAACTCTTAAAACTGAATTATTATGACCTTTATTTGTTAATGAATGTAATGGAGCTTGTAAATTTCTCATATCAAATATCATAACTGAATTATTTGTATCACCAGTTACTAATAAATTTTCATTAATTGAACTAAAACTTATTGAATTAACTCCAACACCTTTTTTTTCAATAATTTGTTGTTGAGTTGTTATATATTCATTTCTAATATCTTGTAAAATAATTTCACCAGTTTCCATTGCTGCACCAAAAAAAGTCATTTTAGTTGGATGCCATTGAACATCATTAACATAATTTAATAATTTATCAGTTGACCAAAATGGTTCATTTATAATTGATTGAGGTGTTTGATGTAAATCCCATATAGCAATTTTTTTATCATTACCACCTGATATTAATGTACCCCAATAAAAAGGATTCCAACTAATTGCCCAACAATCTTCTTTATGATAATCAATCATTACTAAAGGACTACTAAAATTATCTTCATCAATATCATAAATTGCTAAATTTTTACTTGCTGTTGCAACAATATTATGAAATCTTGGTAAATGTCTTGCTATATGTACAGGACCTTTTGATGGGAATAATTTTATAATTTCTACATCAACTGGTTCATTATCTTTTGTATTTAAATATTCATCACTTGGGAATGTAACTTGTCCAACTCTTAAATAATCTTGTTTTGTTTTAATATCATTTTCTTGTGATCCTGTAAAAGTTCCACATATAAATCGTTGTTGATTTGTATCTAGATTATAATCATCAAGCCATTGGAACGTCAGTGATGGCCATAATAAACTGTATTGTGCATAGGTATCAAATAAATCATTTTTAAATCTATCCCATACCATTTTCTTTTGTTATGGTTGGGAATGTATGATTGATTAAGTAAAATAAAAAAAATAATGAAAAAAAAAGTTCGTGTGGGAAAAAATTATTGTAACTACAACTACCACAAAATAGCTAGTTCGTTCCACCACCTTATTTTTTTTTGGTGCTGGGAATATATTATTTTTATTGTAAAAAATCATTAGACAATTATTACTATTATTTAAAAACTATTTTTTTTGTTTTTTTGGTGGATTTTCAATTTTTTCTAATAAAACTTTATTTTCAATAGTATCAACACCATTAACCCATTCTAAACAAGTTTTTAAAATTCTACATTCACCAATTAATACTTCATTAGCCATATCTTGTTTTTCTGTATAAACTAATGTATTAGATGATGATGATGATGATGGTGTATCATCAACACCAGATGAAGCTTTTTCTTGAATACTTTCATCATAATCATTTAATCTTAATTCACAAATTTTTTGTAAAACTTGTTTACCTTTAATTGTCATTTTTTCATCTTCTGCTAATTTCATACAATATTTTTCTAATCTTGATTTATTATCAGTATCAAAATAATTTATTAAATATTCAATGAAAACTAACATTGGAAAATCTGGTTCGCCAGTAATTCCCATATCATATCCATCATCAAAAAATTCATTATCTTCATCTTGTTCTAATTCACTAATTAAAACTTCTAAATCTTCTTTTTTATCTTTTGAAATAATATTAGTTTCTAAAATTGATTCTAAAATTTTATTAATTGGAATTTCAACAACATCAAATTCAGTACCATTTTGTTCAACATAACCATATCTTCTTAATAAATCACTATTTGGTAATTCACCATATGTATTATAAATTTGATCTCCTTTATTAATATTCTTAATTGCTTTCATTTCTAAATATTCTGATTCTTCATCATCATGATGTAAATGAGCATTGCATAATTTAGTATGAGCATTTAACATATCAGCTGGTGGACACATTGCTTTTGCTTCTTCACCATTAAATTCAATATCAAAAGAATAACTCATAATTAATGATCCCATTCTATGAAATGAATCAATTGATGTATCACATCCTTTAAATAAATCATTATTATATAAATTTTTTAATTGTTCATATTGTTCTTCTGCTTCTTCTTTACCAATTTTATCAATTAATGCACTACCTTTTAATAAATTTTTTGATTCTTTTGGATCCCAAAACATTGGTGTATTAAATTTTTTAGGTAAAATATTAAAATAAGGTTCCCAATGTTTTGAATTATTACAATACATCATATAACTCATTAAATTTAACCATGATCCATTATCATTTTCTTCTTTTGATAATAATTCTGAAAATTTTGAATCATTTTCAACTGCTAATACAAATTTTTTTGGAATTTTAAAAATCATTTCATTTTTTTCCAAATCTTCTAATGCAATAACACCTCTACCTTGTCCTTGTGAACTAAAATCATGTAATTCTACTTTATCATTGATAATAACTCCATTATCTTTTAACCATTGCCAGAAAATTTTACCGTCGTTGTCCATTTTTTTCTGTTATCTTGATTGTTTTGATGAAGAGAAAAAAAATAAAAATTTTTTTTCAGATGAAAAATTTCAAGCCTAAATTTGTTTTAAGCGTTGATAAGTATAAACACGCATAATCTACAAATACATAAAAAAATCACATAAACGTAATAAAGTCAAAACTTTTGATAAATAACAAAAATAGTATATATATATATATATTTTATAGAAGTTTTTTTATATAATATAAATAGTTTAAAAAATAAAAATAAAATGCTTAATAATAATAATAATTTTCTAAATACGTGGATCTTTTTTTTTTTTTTTGGTAAGTTTTTCTTTTTTTTCTTTATCATGAAATATCTTGTTTTGTTTAGTTGTTCATTTTGTTTTGTTTTCTTCTATGCAGCTGCTACATTGTTATTATCATTACTATTACTACTAGCGACACTGTTGTTGTTGGTAGTTTCTGTAGTATTGTTTGTTGGAGTAATTGATTGGGTTGCTTGACCTTGTTGATCCAATGCATCTAAATTGGTGGCACTTCTGGGCCGTTTTGAATTCGCCTAATTTACAATTAGTTAGCAAAAATAATTCTTTAAAAAAAAAAAAATAAAGAAAAAGATTTCTTTAAATTTTTTTTTTTTTTTTCATAATAAGCAGATCATACATCTGGTGATTTACGCTTACGCTTTTTTTCACTTCTTTTTGGTCTATCTTCAATATTATCATAAACCTCATCAGGTAAATCATAAACTCTAACATTTTTAATTGAAACATTAAACATATTTTCATCATATAATGGCCAACTTTTACAAACTTCATGAAATTCTTGACATGGCCATTGAATATCTAATTTTTTTTTCTTATCTTCCAAATTTAATTTTAAACCAATAAAAAATCTTGATGTCCAAACATGAATATCACCTTTATTTTCTGTTGGTATTAATTCACCATCTGCAACTTTATTTGCTTCATCTTCAGTTTCAACAAAATAATCATGATCTAAAGTTTTAACATATGGGTGTGCTAATTCAATTTCATTCAAAACTTCCAATTTATTAACCAAATGTCTTAATTTACTTTCAACCATACCTTCCCATTTTAAATGATCATCACTTGTACCTTTTGTACTTGCTAAAATTGATAAATAATATTTATAATCTGAAAAAAAAGTATGTTTACCAAATAAATCACTCCATTTTTTATTACCACACATAATTTCATCAACTAATTCACTACCTCTCCTTAATTCTTTTAAAATAATACTTTTTGTACTATTTGAAATATTATGTGTTGCACACATTGATGGATAAGCTGGTGTAATAATTGGCATTTTATGATAACGATCTTGATGATATAATTGAGGATTCCAAACTCGAACTTGTAATGGACCTTCTTCGATTGGTTTTAATAATACAGGTTGTGGCCAATTCCATTTTGTTAAAATATAAAAAAATTTTCCAATAATTGTTGCAGAAACTGCATTTGGATATAATTGACAAATTCTTGCAACCATCATTGCCCATGCAACCCCACCAGGAAATCCATGAACATTTGAATAAACTGCTCTTCTTTGTGCCCACATTTTAATTGCTCTTAATGCATGTTTAAATACTGTTGGACTTGGTACTAATTTTAAAATTTCATCAGTAACTCTTGTACCATTTAATGCTCTTAAATCTTTTTCATCAACATTTTTTAATAAATTTTTATCATCTAATGTTAAATTACTTGGAACTTGAGGAATATCTAATTTAGCACATAATAAATCAACACTAATTCCCATTAATTTAATTTTAATAATTGGAACAAACGCGTCTGGAACACCAGTACATTCATCACATTGTGGATGATTTCTTAACATTTGTTCAAAAATATCAAAAAAATATTCTCTTGTAACATGTTTTGGTACTACAACTAATGCATCAATATCAGATCCTGGTCCATATGCTCCTAATCTATATGATCCAAATGTATAAACATTACCACCAGCATCTCTTGCCATACCTTCACTCATATGTTTTTTCAGTGATACTTGTCTAACAAATTCATGAACCATATCTTTTAAAACTTTCAAAACTTCAACTCTTTTTCTAGTTTCAGTTTCAGATTCAAATGATCCTTGTGCTTTTAATTCTTCTATAAGTTGATTATTTAAATCAATATCTTTTTGTGTTGGTCCTGCTTCAGAAATAGCTTTTGTAACCCCCCATTGTTTAGACATTTTTTTTATTTTCTCTTCTTTTCTTGATATTTGATAAAGAGTTAATCCTTTATCAATGCTTTAGTTGTGATTGGTATTTAAAAAAAATATGCTTTATTATAAAAAAAAAAAAAAAAAAAAAAAAAAAAAAAAAAAAAAAAAAGTTATTGATTATTATTAATTGAGTTAAGTTTTTTGAATAAAAAAAAAAATTGTGAATGGTAAGAAATAAAAAAAAAAAAAATTGTTGGAAAGAAATTTTTCGGTGTGTTATTTTTTTTTTCTACTAAATTTTTTTATAGTGTGAAAAAGTAGCGCGCGTGTTTTTTTTTTTTTATTGTAAAAAAGTTTAATTAGTAGGCGTACAAGTACTTTGTGTTGTCTTATAAATTTTTTTTTTTTTAGTCCCAATTGATTAGTTAAGATATGGATGGTTGTTGGGAGGTTTTTTTTAGATTTCATAAATTTTTTACATCAACAACAATAATTATAGTGAATTATGAATATATATTGATCGATAATAAGATTAATTATTATACGATTGATTTTGATTAAGATGTTTTTTATATAATTGTGTAGTTAGAAGTGGTATAAGGTTATTTGGGTATTATTATAGGAATCGTTTATGTCGGTACTGTTTTTTTTGGGCCTTGAAGGAGTTCGGATGCATTTAACTTGGTAGAATAAATGTTAAACGCCAGAATGTCTTTTTTCGGTTATCACCCTTCCATACAAATTTTTTTTTCAATAAATAAACGCGTCGAAAATGTTCGGGTTTTACTCGACCCTTTTTTTTTTTTGTCTTTGAATTATAATAGATCTCGAGGAAAAAAAATTTTTCATGTTTGATTCAAATTGTTAGGTAAGTCAATAATACTATGGTAGACTAAATTAAGCTACCATGGATATTTGATTTCGGCTTTAGTGCAATATTAGTCAATTGTACATGCTTTTAAGGCTATAAATTGAAACTCCATAGAAACAGGCTTAAAAGCGCTTAGAGTTCGAAGCTTATATTATAATTACGCTTGAAATATTCCTCAGGCATGCTGCAGTCGACCTCGAGCGATGATTGTAATCATGATGACAATACTGTATCTATATACTGTACATACATGTACATAAGAGGATGAGAAATCAATGGCTCAATATTATATATGTATGGCTTTAGTTTTATATATCCAAATATATATATATGCCAACTAATACATGTTAAAATTTGATGGGGGTTGGCATGAGCCGCAGGGCGTTTATAATATTAGATATATGTATTAATACTAATATATATTAATTCCAGTATACTCCTATTATATATACAGTATATATATATATGTATATACTATATATAATTATAGACATATATCTAGATAGCTTATAATTAAAAGTATCTATGTAGTTTGAAATTTTTGCACAGGATATCTACAGTATACCAAATTCTATCTAGATCTAAAGCTTTTTATATAGACCATATTAAATTGCTGAGTTTAGAAGTAGATTAATTATTAATTAATCCCCTAGCCAACAGTATACATAAAATATTGCTGATATCTACAAGGTAATTTATAACTTATATACATATATATGTACAATGTTAACTACAGACGAGCTGGCCCGTCTTATATATATATACATATGTATACAATATATATACACTACATGTGTATATACCTTTATATATATATATATTATTATAATTATGATATGTATATTTATTTATGAATTCAGGTAGATACAAAAAAGAGCTCGAATATCGATCGATCTGCTCAATATTATAGCCGCACAAGTGTACAAACTTGATATATAGCACTGGTGTACGTACATCAAGACTTTTGCAATATTTGAGATCCATATTTTATATATTTAATGCATCATATGGTGTACGGTCCAAGATTGCAATATATATATTGTAGAATATATTGTTGGGCCTCCAACTTTAACGCTAGTATAGGCATACATGTAACTACAAGTTCTTGAATGACCTTTCAGATGCAAAACCAAAAGTCACTCGAATATAATGTATAGATACAAGAGTTACTATTGTTATTGACAGGAGCGTTTTTTTTTTTGCCTTCAGCCTGGTGACTATGGTATACCGTTGTTGGTACCAAAGGTAAGCTGTGAAATCGATCCATTGATCAAGGTTTTTATTTCAAGTGTACATAAATTTAAGACAAAAAAGGGGTCATGTTTCACTCTAAAAGCTTAAACTTAAGTATCATTGATCATACACTGCTTCACCACAGTCCAGTATTTCAGCCATCTCTTTACTAATTCCCTAAACGTATGGATATAGGCAAAACGACTCTTTATAAACGGATTAAAATAGATGCTAAGACCTACTTGTTTATCGAATGGTAGTAGACACCGCTATATATACTGTATAGAATATCGATACTATTGTTGCTGATTGTCTGCTTTTTTTTTTTAATATTGGCAACGAATATTTTACACTAGTTTTTAAAGTTTAAAACTGATTCAAAATAAATATATAGTTTATTTAACTTTAGGTGTAATACCAATGTGCCATATATATAATAATTAAGGGTTCTTGGTCTATAAAAGACCAGCCTGTATATTATAGATCGATATGGAATTAGCTGATGTTTTTGAGACTCTTTAATTTAACATTAGGTTGATGTTATATACAAGACTACCATGGCAGAGAACTCGAGACATATATGATATCGACACCAGTGTATTCTATATAAATATAATATAAGGATGATGTGAATTCTAGCGCCCAGTACTGGCCACTGGCCTTTAAAGTCTATATACTTGTACGTACAATTGAGTACAGACGCAAATTTATCATGAGCAATGGTACATTATCTATCGGATGATTACATGTATTGGCTTGGATATATCTATAACATATGGTATACATATGCATTATATAGATATTATAATTACCATTATATAGATATTATAATTAGCATTATAATATATTGGTCTCGGATGTAAATTGTTTCTCATGGACTTGTTCGAATTCTTAAGATCACATCCATAACTGGATATTAAAAGAGTTTTAAGATTAATATATATATATGTCAGCATAAAAGATACCATACATTTTAAAGATCATCAAAAAGAGTGACAATGTAATTATTTAATGGATATCAAATATTATGTATTATTATCTTCTAAGAATATTGAATCGAAATTCCATGAAAATCGATCAGTTTATTTATACATAGGTATATTACAAGTATCAAATATAATGTAGTAACGATTAATGAAAACTTAAGACTACATGATATAGAAGCTACAAAGGATTAATATACCTATCTATTTCTGTAGAGAATTTGCAAAAGATACTGCAGGTATCAATAACGAATCATCTTAATGATAAAAATCTATTCGAAAGATCAGCAACTCATCATGCTAAAACACATCCATCTAATTAATCCAGAACACTACGTCGTTATGCATTATCAACCGCTTAAACCAGGTAGGTCTACGTATGTATTACCTTGGTGACTCACACTTAGATATGTATACAACGCTAC
Source organism: Blastobotrys capitulatus (assembly GCA_030564325.1). Lineage (NCBI taxonomy): Eukaryota > Fungi > Ascomycota > Dipodascomycetes > Dipodascales > Trichomonascaceae > Blastobotrys > Blastobotrys capitulatus. Next base: position 6,178 of record JAJLUL010000241.1, on the reverse strand, counting down.
TGAGCTTATACCTGATGTATCATCCCTTAAAAAATTAATTTCCTCGAATATTGATCTTATAAAGTTGAGGTATACTAACTGGTAAATCAGATAAATTTTGCAGCCATCTCCCTATATAACATGGTACATGTATGTAAGTATAAGAAGGATATATCCAGTGGCAGATGTTATTGTTTATAATAAGCTGATTAATATTATTGATATTAATTGAGGATCATGAAAATATTAATATTACATCCTCATGACCTTTTGATATATCAATATATTAATTCATTATAATTTAAACTCCTGACCTGAGTCGTGTTCAAAGCTTCTTTATATGTCGGGCAAGAGGCTAAACAATATTGGCGGTATTTAAACAACATTATAATGATCACTGGAGAACATAATGATTATTTGAACCTACTATTTGTATTCAACTAATAGTATTCAATCATGATCTGAGTAGATACAGACCCTGTTTATGTATACCATTTCTATACTGTTTCAATAGACCTCGTCACGACGTTTCAAGTCACTGCAGACTGTTAAAAAAAAAATAAAAGGCTGGCTAAGTGTCGTATTTTGTTTCTGGGTGAATAAATTGTTGCTACAAGCATCAATAAGAATTTTTAAAAAATTTTTTTTTTTACCCCACACGAGACAACCAAAACACGACGTGACCTTTAAAAAAAAAAAAAAAAAAACAGCCCATTTAATTCTATTCCAAGCCAATCTACCATACCATAATACCCACATTAAGTATTGAATTTCCAGCTTAAAGCCTGCGAAATCTATTTCATGCGAGAGGAATCTCGTATACTGTCAATTATATAAAAAGTATTTAATTGTATGCTGTGCTAATTAATTATAAGCTTGTAAATGTTCCATTGTGGAATAGAATCTTCTACGTTAAAAATTCATTTTGCGATTTTTGATTTATACGGGGGTTATTATATATATACAAAAAAAAATATTTTACTTTTGCTACTGTATGAATATTTTATATAATGGACTTGTTGACTCTTCAGTATTGTTTTCGAATTAGTTGTAGACCAGTCTATAGATTATTTAATCTAATGGAATCCTAGCAAGTACATACCTGCTGCAGCTGCTAATAGTTATAGCTTAGGGTAAAAACATTTTTTTTTTTCAAGGATTAAATTTAAATTAATTCATATATAAAAGAATTTGTAGCGTCGTCGTTGAGCTACTAATGATCGATATGAATCTCTCCCAATCATAAAAATTGTTTACAAAACTGTTACTCCAGATGCTGAAAATTCGAACACGATATTGAGAATCCAATCTGATTGGTACATGGCAGCGGTTGAAGCCAAGGACGTCTCAGCTGTTTTGAAGTTTTTTAACTGCTTAATGTACAGTACAGTACAGGTCGACGTCAATGTAGATATATTAAATCGATCGAGATTTCTCATATCCGATGTATAGAAAAAATCGAGAAAAAAAGATCATTTATTCCTTGTTTGCAAATCATGAATTTTTTTTGAGAATGTTTGCATATATATAACATTGCTGCTTGAAGTCGAATTGTTTTACGATAATAGAAGTTTTGATTACTGCACTTGTGTAGCCAATCAATTGATTGTAGTAGCATTTATTATGAATGCAGTATAGCTAGTATTGATACTTCCATCGATGGATGATTTGAGGCCAAAGCTTTCAATTAAACCACAACAAGACCCTGAAAATAGTGGGTTTTTATGATACATAGTTTATAAATCGATTTTGCATATCCATCATGATAGAAAGAATCTTCTTCTTAGATATATACAATAACCAATGACCCCCAACACTCAGCCCTTATATGTAAAAAAATACAATGTTCTAACGGTTTGGTTCGGGTATCAATGGTCATCAGTCAAAATCATTTTTTCTTAGCTGTGCCTATTGTTTATAATTTAAACGTAACAAAAAGTCAACCTAAGTTTGAGTTTATGCAGTTACTTGATAATAACCCAATTGATCTCTGAGTCGAATTTAATCAATTCCTGTTTCCATTAAATTGGTACATTCAAAAGAATGTTAAACTACTATCACAATACCTACTGATGTACCTCTATTATAGTACCAGTAAAGTTTAACCTGGCATGATCATTGTTACTATAAATTTTATGTAGACTTAGGAGTTGCCATGGTCCAAGTGATTATTTTAATGACCCAAAAAAAATTTTTACTTTCAACAAAGTCTATCGGACCGAATCCAACCACCGCAATTATATTATATTTCTTAATACCCGCTTAAGGCTAAATTACTTTCAACTTTTTGAGTGGTAAATAAACCTACTGAGGATATATACTAGCCCCTTGTAAAGTCTAATAGACAAATAAAACAAGTTAAGCGAAATAACCAAATTTCTACTAATAAATTTTGCTATAAAATATTATAGATATAATTCAAGATTAATGGAAAATTTTTTCATTATTTATTTACAAACCTAGAATAAATCAATTCTTCATCAAAACTTTATGTATATCAGAAATGATATAAAGGGAGGTGTTATATCCTCTCAGTGCTCCTCAATCAATCAAATTTGTTCTAATTCAACAGCTAATCATAGTCAATGCTATCAACTCACTGATGTACATGCCAGGGTGAGTACTTTATGCAGCAGATGAACCATCTCACATTATGGTATAAATAGATAACAACTGCTTGAATGGTAAAAATAGAACAAGGAGAGAAAACATTGAAAGGAAAAATAAAAATTGACAGCGTGAAAAAGACGGTGCTCGCCTCGCCTTTTACACTTTTACTACTAACAACAGCCTTGCGTAATGTGTTACCAATGCTTGAACTGCCAGACCACGAGGCTATTACCAGACCCAGCCTTTTTGTCTATTTTAGGAAACACATTGAATTCAAGCGGAGTAGAAAAAAACCCAATTAACTGTAATTGCTTTTTTAGTCCAAAAATCCTCCCTTATTCAAGCTTGTCTAACAATTATTAATTACCATTACCAAGCTTGTGTGCCACACCACAATCTTTTGATACCAAATTTTTTTTTTTCTCCATAAAAAAAAAAATCTTTTCTTTCTTCTTTTCGATACTACTTTTTCTTTCTTATTTATTTATCTATCTTCATCTTCTATATCTTCAAGAGAAAAAAAAAAAACACAAAAAAAGAACTACTCAATATAACCTCAACTATTTATTCTTTTATAATATTTATTTATCCCCATTAATCATTAATCAACCCTGATAGACATTTTTTTATCAAACATATATACAATATCATATAACGGGTTATTTTCCTCAAAAGTTATAGACAAAAAAAAAAAAATATATAAAAAATTCTACCCAAAATTTAGACTATCAAAAAAGATTAAAACATGAATCCACACGTCAGAACGACGGTGGTTATATTTGCAGTAATAACAGCAATAACATCATTATCATTATTATTTAAACATTCACCTGCATTTCAAGATCAATCACAAATTCCAATTTTATTACCATTAACAGCAACTATTAGTACTCCAAATTCAAATTTAACATTACCAGCAAGACCAGCAACTTTTGGACCATCGTTACCAGTTAAACATGATGATAATTCATCAACTGGATTAATTGCACCATTAACAGTTGTACAAAGTTTAGCATGTGATATAAATTTAAAACATCAAGATTTAACAAATCAAGTAGCATTAGTTCAAAGAGGTGGATGTGGTTTTTATGAGAAAATATTAGTTTTACAAGAATGGGGGGCAATAGCAGTAATTGTTGGAGATAATGCAAGACATCGAGGATTAGTTACAATGTTTACAAAAGATGAAATTGATTTATCACAAATTCCTAGTGTATTTGTTAGTTTTGATAGTTATTTAACGATTGCAAAATTAAAAGAAGTTGAAATGTTTTCTGGTGGAGATTCATCACCAATTGCTGATACAATGATATTTTTATTAGTATCACCATTATGTTCATTATCATTAATTTATGGTTTATTATTATTTCATAGAAGATATAAAATTATGAAAGAACGAGCACCAAAAAGTTTTGTAGAGAATTTACCTACAAGAATTTGGACAAAAAAAGTTAAATCAACTACTAATAATACTAATGAAGGTCCTGAAAAAGTTTGGGTTAGTAGTGGTGAATGTATAATATGTTTGGAAGAATATATACCAGGAATATCTAAAGTAATGAGATTACCATGTAATCATGATTTCCATTCAGATTGTATATCAAAATGGTTAATTCATCGAAGAAAAACATGTCCAATTTGTAAAAAAAATGTCATGACGGGTAATGATGATGGTGAAGAAACAACTCCTTTAATTACTCATTAATTTATTTTATTATTTTTATTATTTTTTATTATTTATAATGCATCTTTCTTTTTTATGTAATGAATAAACGATTTATCTCTTTTTGTTATAATACAAATAAATATATTTTCCTAATAAATACCTATACAAAATTATTTAATAAAAAAAATCTTAACTCCCTTGTGGTTTAATTTTTCCTAATCTTGATCCAATCCTAACTGCTTCTTTAATATCTTTTAATGCCCATACAGGACCTCTACCATCACATTTTGCTTTATCTTTTAAATAAGCCATTACAAAATCCAAATCAATATCATCATTATGATTTTCATCAATTATTAATTGCCATAAAGAACCAGCTCCATACATTTTATCACCTCGATCTTTTTGTTCATAAACAATAAAACTTGGTTGACCTTCTTTATCATGAGAATCTAATAAATTATCAAAAAATTGTTGTTGCATTGGGAAACTTGCTTGTAATGGTTGAGAATTATTTAAAAAATTGGGTGAATTTGTTGATGAATTATATGATTGTTGTAATACTTCATTTCTTGTCATTATAACAGTATTTTCTTGTTTTAATCGTTCATTTTCATCAGCTAAATGTGCCATTCTTTTTTCTGCTTTTGATAATTTTTCTTCCAATTCTCGAACTTTTTGTTCTTTTCTTTCTCTAAATGCTCGTTGTGCTGCTCGATTTTGAGCTTTTCTACGTGATTCATTTGGATCTTCTATTGTACTGTTATTGTTATAATTAGGTGGTGATGTTTCATAAATATATGCATTTGATGAATCAACTGATAATGATCCAATATTTGGTTGTTGTGTTGATGGTGGACTATTAGATGTTGATTGATGTGATGGTATTAATGGAGGTGGTGGTTGTTGGTTAGTAGTAGTAGAATGCTGTTGTTGAGAATGCTGCTGTTGCTGCTGATGCGGCGGTTGTTGTTGTGGTAAATCACCATAACCATGTTTATTAATATCATAATAATCCATGGTTTGATATGGTGGGGGTTGATAATAATTGTAATAATAGTAGTGTGAAATTGTGAAAAAAAAAAAAATCAAAATAAAAAATTAATCAAGGGCCTTTATAAGAGCCGTTATTTTGTGCTTAGTGTAGTGTAGTGTATATGTCGGGTGTGTGTGTGTGTTTATTTGTTCCTGATTAGACTAGCTGCACTTTCTGCTTTCTGCTTGAGCTCACACTGGTCTTGGCTTTAAATTTTTTTTCGTTACAACAAAAAAAAATTCTTTATATTGATTGATAAAAAAAAAAAGCGGCTGTTGATGCAGATCAAAATACGAGATTTTTCGATATGTTTTAATTTAAATGAAATGAAAATGCAGGGTACTGTAGTTGTTCAAATTGTACCAGGTGGTAATGTTTATGCTTATTGATGGTTAGTAGTATTGGTATACTGATCTTTGGATATATGATCTTGGTTGATTATGTTTATGTTAGTAATTGATTATTATAATATAATAATAAGAAAATTATAAAAAAAAGAATAAATGAGATTAAATTTTTGAAAGGATAATCTAATCAATTTATAAAAATTTTAAAATCACAGTTGATTAGTAAATTATTACTATCAAAACATAATCTAAAAAAAGAATACTGAAAAGAAAAAAAAAGAAAGAGGGGTGTTTTGATTTGTGGCTAGTAGTATTTTTTTTAGTTTATTATGTTTGTTATAACTATATACCTTTAGTTGTGTATAATCAATTGAATATACTCGTGAATTGTTTCTTTTGGTATACATTTAGTATAATCAGTATTAACTAGCCAAAAAAAGAGTTCTATTTCGGCATTCTATGATCCAGAAATATGTAAAAAAAATAATAAATAAACTTTAAACTTCTTTTTCTTTCTTTTTTTTTTTTTTTTTATCTATT
>JAJLUL010000240.1:0-21858 GCA_030564325.1 Blastobotrys capitulatus | reverse complement strand
CATCTACATATCCTATTGCATCACCTCCTGCTTGTTCAATTGCTTGATATAATGGTGTAGTATAAATTAAAAATAATAATGGTGAAATTGGTGATCCTTGTGGTATACCTGTTTGAACTTCAACTTCTTCATGCTTTTTATCGTCAATGACCATACTTGTTTTTCTATTGTTTAAAAAATGATAAACCCAATTAATTGCGCTAAAACCACCGATTTTCCCCTTCCCTTAAGTAGTTATTCGTAACTAATATATTGTAATTGACTGGAAAAAAAAAAAAAAAAAAAAAAAATTCGGCAATAGTTTAGTGGCTAGAATTTCCGCCTGTCAATAGCTTAAGCAATCAAGTTAGCACGCGGGGGACCGGGGTTCAATTCCCCGTTGCCGAGAATTTTTTTTATTGTTACAAGTTTAAAACTTATGTAATATTTGGTTATTATAATATCATAGTTGTAATAAATTTAAAAAAATTGTTATGAAACCAGTTAACGCGGAATCAGTCTTACAATTAATTAAATTTAGCTAGTGGATGTATATACATATGTATTTGTGGTGGCAGAATTAATCAATTGTCATTTGACATCCTATATATAAGTCAATATATATAGGTTATAATCATCTGCTATAATGCTGCAGCTAGCTGTATATATATACAGTATATATGCATATATAGCTATAGATATATATATTGCGTGCACATGTATCCAAATAAGTGTAGATTATAATTATTGTTATCACATGCATGTAAGTAGATAAGTATATACACTGTATATTTCAATCATATATATTTACTTATAATATAAGATAATATTTATTAATTCGAACACTAACTATTATAATGCCTCCAAGCACTTAATCAAATATATATTATAATTGATAAATTATTGGTCGACCTAAATAGATATTATAGTATACGTACTGTGTTAACGTTATAAGGATAATATATATAATTACATCTCCCTATAGGCCAGCTGCTATCATCATAACTCGAATACCAATCAGTCACAATATATTTTAGTTTTAAATTTTACTAAATTTGATTTACAATATTAATTGAGGCCAACTAAATTATCCACATAATAAACGACATGGAAACATGAACTATTTGTATTAATTGATAGTCACATACATTTTGGTGTTTCTAATTAATGAACATTGATAGGCCTATATCATAATATATATTAATTAGAGATATATACATATCTTACATATACCATAAATCTCTTAAATAAAATTTATTTTAGTAATGTACGTTAACTAGTAGCTAAAATGTGTGCTATGATAAGAGGTTATATACAGTGTATATATATATATGCTGGATATGGTACCTTATTAGAACTATATATATATACAGCTGGTATGTAGTACTACGTTTTAATTTAAATTAATTAGTATACTTTAAAAAAAAAATTCTCATTAGGTTAACACGCAATGACATGTTGTAGGGGCTTGACTCTAGCGTAGTAGGATATTAATTCAAGGATATTCAATTGTTTTTGATCAGTTAATAGAATATTCTATTTTCTCATGGATATATATTAGCATATGAAATATATTGTCTAATTAACTTCCTGTCATGGTATGACATATATATTATACACTCTTTCTTTTTAAAATATACAATTTTACGAATTCGAATTAATTCAAGTAAGGAACTAAAAATAAAAATATAAAAAAAAAAAAAATTTTTAAAAATATGATCTTACACTTTTAGCTTAATCATAATACGTATTAAAATTATATACAATGATTTGTACCTTATTTATTATTACATATCTATTATGATCATATATTAAACTAGAAGCTAGGATGATAGTCATCATTTATTATATGTATATATTTTAGTGATAACACCTTATAATTTCCTTTAGTTAACTTATTTATATATTAGCCTGATTTCTTTCTATAGGCTATATATAATATATAGTTAGATTTTTGAGAGCTATTTTTTTTTTTTTTTGTTTTTTTTTTATGGTTCTAATTAAAAATCATTCAGGTACTGTGTTCATCAAAATTTTAATATTTCTATATATATTGATAATAATAAGGTATATAATTAATTACTTACGTTGACTCATGAATATTATTAATATATATATAGCTCAAATTACTAGAAACTAATATTCAATCTACTGAGATTATGTTTATATATATATCTAGATAGCTAGAGCTATCATATAAAACTATTTGTAATGTACAAAATTTTGTATACCATGGTCAATAATATTGCAATTGCAGATTTATTATCGAATTTTTTCTAGTATAAATCAATACATTACTAATTAAGTTCCTGTATATATCTCTCAAGCTATCAAGATATAATTTTTGAATTTTTTTTGACAATGTTTTAAAGAAACAAAAATAAATGAAAATAAACATACTAATGATTGGTTTGACAGGGCTTAAAGTATTGAATTGAATGTTTTCTTTAAAAATATAAAATAGTAGCTAGAAATAATTGTAGTTGTTATATTAATATTTTATTGCTCAATTACCTCAATTTTTTTTATTTTGATTTTCTGATATCAATTCAGCTACTGGTACAATTCATCAATAACCTACTGTATAGTCTAATTAATGCATAATTATTTCAATTATTCAATCACATAAATGTAGGAATGGAATGTATACCACAACTAATAAAACAGATATCAACAGAATCTGAATCTTTATTATTCGTTTTGGTAATATAACCGATAAAAAAACCTCCTTGTTTAATTGTATTAATGAAGACTAGAACTTGGGTCTAAAGTTCAAATACATCCATATATAAATTTAATATACTGTACAATTGTATATACATACAGTGTATATATGTAGTTCAAAATGGCATTCAAAGATATAAGCTCTGAAATACCTAGGATAACTTTTACATAGTATGTTTCACTAAAACACTAATGTAAAGGAAATTATTATAAAAAATATTATATAAAAGAAATCACGTATTTTTTTTAGAATCTAAGACACCGGAAAAATTTATGATTTTAGGTTAACAATTAATTATATACAGTATATACCGCCCTGAGGTATACATACAATTTACCAATGGTATTAATGGTATAATATTACTTTAAAGGATTGGGCCCGCAAATTCTGAACTGAGAGTTTATCCATGGTGACACTTATTATAACTCACTGCAGAATCTGGGCAATTAAATATCTTCTCTATGATATTATTTGAGGTAGGTCCAAATATTTTTTTTTAAATGAAAAAAAATCTTGTTTATAAATTAATTCCAATTTAATCAAAAATAAGTATTAACGAACTACACATATACTAATCTATAGACGCGTCTTTTGGTACTTTTCACATAATCAATGAAATAACTTTTTAATTTGGCATTAAAAACACGTGTATTTAGATTTATAAAAACTTTGGAAGTAATTATTCACTTTTTTATTAATAGTATTTTAACATATATATATATAACCTTTGTAGATATACATATACTGTATGTAGATGTTTTTAATTCAACAGTTATAAGTATACTTACAATGGCTGCATAGTTTTGTTTTTAAAAATGAAAAATTACCTAGAAAATAAAAGAAGAGATTGTGTTTTTTTCTTGTTTTTTAGTTTTTTTTTTTTTTTTTTTTTTTTGATGTCTAAAGAATATTACCAACCTCACCCCACAATACGTAAAAAAAAGAAATACTGAGACAAAAAATGGAAAAAAAATATTAATTATTACCATGGTATTATAGTATTTTTTCTCAGTGGGGGAAATTTTGAGACAAACTTTAAATTATGTGTATAAAATTGCAAATTGGTAGACAACCAATGATCGATGGTATGATAATGCAAAGAAGCACCGTATACTAGTTGGCATGTTGTACGTTTTTTTCTAATTAAGACTGCTGGTAATTAAGTATCTATAATATACATCTATTCAAAAAAACAATTAACATTGTATATAATATCCTCAGCCATTTGCTGATAATTCTGAATGTTAAGAACTTTTATTAACCAGCCATTTTTTATTCTGAAAATCGATCAATCTCATAAATTCAAAACCACAAAATAAATAAAAAAAAAAGCTCGTAGGGTTCACAATTGTTAAAACTTTTTTATTAATAGCTCAAATCTGCTAATAGTTTGGTAGTTTACGGAATACATAACCTTATTATCTCTTAAAAATTATAAGTTATTTCTACTTTTTATAAAATAAACAAATATCACCACTCCATGGGGAATATACAATGTAATACCATATTATAACCAATTAATCCGGTGGGTATATCCAATCCAAGGTGGACACACACGCCTATCTCGACAATTAAATTATACGTACAAGTGTATACATGTATACTGATACATGAGTATAAATCTATAATGTATGGTTAAAGGATTTAGTGATTCTTTTGTTTTCTTTTTTTTTTTTTTTTGATAAATTTTTCTACCCGTTATAGGCAATTTCTTTAGAGTTTGAGAGGTTTAATATTGACATTAATACCATGGTCCTTCGCTGCCCAATTGGTACTATCCAGGATATACCTGGCATCCATATGGTACATTTAATTATCCGATAATATAAAACTGCCTTATATCAAAATTGTATCCGATCGATATAACAGATCCTATTTTAAGTTTTATCAATATTTTAAAATAATTGTTCCTTCTAATTTGGACATCTATTCCAGATAATAATAAGGTTAGTGCGCAAATGTTTTTTTCGAGCATAAGATTTCGAATTTTTTTATGAAAATAGTTTTTTGAAAATGGCAAGTGTGCAACTTTTCATGTCATAAGAAAGTGATTTTTCTTACAGTAGGCCCTTCCGACGGTGTTTTAAACTTTTTTTCGAATTGAGACACAATAAAAAGTTAAAAAAATACCAGCCAAAAAAATAAAAGACGCTTGAACTACGCTATTTCTTATGCCATGACCAGTCCTTATGCTCGAAAAAATGGTCATTAAATAGTGACCGTTTTTCGAAAAAAAAGTTTGTCATAGCATTATCAGCGGAGATTGATCAAATATCACTGCATCTTATGCCATGAACCCCCTTGCGCACTAGCCTTAATATGAAAGGTATCAAGGCATCCGATACAAACTTCATACGATATTATAATTTGGTAGTTAATAAATATATATAGTACCATTTGTATATACAACTTGTACATTAACTAGATCTATTCTTAAAAATAACCACCATTTTTAACATCAGCACTTAATTTACTCACTCTTAGCTAGCTGGTACCACATCAATATATTGAATACATAAACGTATACAGTATACAGGCTGCCCACTCACTCTCCATCCGTCGATATACCCTCTATACGGTATTATAATGCATACCTCTTTTAAAGTTTCTTCCGGATTTAAAAATTTTCTAAAGAAAAACTTTATAAGAAACTCGTACTATGACTTACTTGTAACTTTTAAATTCATTTCAGCTGGCCTAGGCCTACATGTATATATGGTCTGGACCGGTATGTAAAACGGTGAAGAAACTTATGCTCACTTTAAAGTTATTAGGTTAACTAGCTAGCTAGTTAAAAGATTAAATGTCTCAACCGCCTAACCTTCTGATACTGTCAAAAAAAAAAATAAGCTTAGCGAATTATTCTGATATTTTTACAAAACAAATTCTATTGGATTATATTATAATATCAATTACAACCTGGTAACTAACAGGATTGATTAACAGGGTTTATTCAGAATTTTATTTCCACATGACATTCAAGTCGTCCATGACAAAGACCAACATACTTTCGTTATGATATACCTATATTAATTATATTATAATATTAAAAATATGTCAAATATACGAGGTTTAATTAGTTGTAAAATATCTCTATTATAAAATTATCCGGATGATCGTTCGAAATTTTTGAACAACTGCAAAACTACCACTGTCTGAATGGTACCATCTGAAAGTTTTTCCCCGCGACGCGTTACATGTAGTTACTGGTACTCTTCCGTAAATTCCCTTAAAAGATTTAAATTTGAGGGATCTTTTTATTGTCTAACAAATGAGTATATTTTTAAAAAAAAACAGAAACCAAAAAGAAAAAAAAAATTAGAAATTTTATGAGAGAGAAAAATAATATCAGCTTATTTTTATTTACAATTCATCGGAACAACTACAGGTATTTTTAATAGAACTATTTTTAAGCTCATCTGAATATTATGTACAATTGGCTTCTAGTGCCTTAATATAATACTGTAAATAAATACATTAAATGAATGTCATAGTCTTAATGAACTAATTATAGGTTTAATATACAGTAATTAAGCTTCAACGGTACCGATATAATTAGGGCATCTTTGAATAGATTCGTTTATGTACCTGGATAATATACAAAAAAAAATCAAAATACCGGTACCAGGTATTATTATTCGAGTATTGATGAAACTACATGTATGTGTTCCAGTTAATTTATAGGTTAGCAAATTCTTGATTGTTGTTGATTTGTAGTTATACAGCATTATGTCACTAAACTTATTGTATATGCTTAAGATAATTTTGCTACCCCACAAAAACCTTAGTTCTATATAAGCTTTTAAGAGGTTTCGAATCCGGAATAATTATGTATGTTCTACACACACATTGAGAGTGCACATGAATAGCTATTACTACTTATGGTATCTGATACGTACTTGTATAAGTAGTACAAATTGTACAAGCTACCAGGTACCTGAGTGCCATACCAATATAGTACGCATATGTCTATACTTCGCAACTCAAGGACCCTTATTAAAAAATACAATCACTACCTGGCATGTATGGTATTACCATAGCATTTACCATATGCCGATAAAAACATCTGTAACTAAAAAAAAGCAGAATTTCCGAAAAGAGCAATAGATTATCCGGGTTGACATCTCGGACCGTAAAAATAATGAAACTACTGTAGATCCATTTCAAGCTTTTATTTTATCAATCCAAGACCTCTTATATCTTATATTTACATAATTCTTATAATAACATATCCAACTAATCATTGTATAACCATTTTCCTAGTTATAAACTATGAGAATTAGATTATAACAACAGACGATCACTATTAAAAATATCACAATTTAATTATAATCAACACTAATAATTGAAGGTAAATTCTAAAATTCTAATGGCAGGTCAAAACTAAATCTCATTTGAGCTGAAAAAGGGTTCTTTATGAATAAAGTTTTTTTAAGTAAGTTTAAAACATTGGGTTAAATATTATCTTTATAAATCCTTTTTATTTTTTTGTTATTTTTTGTCTCTAACAAGAGTTTTTCCGATGGTCATATTTTTTTTAAAAAATGCTAAGAGAAAAGTTGATTAACATGATAAAAATAAAGAAAAAAAAAAAAAAAAAAAAACATAATCTCTCCACTGATCAATGATTTATTCATATCCACAATACATTTCATTAGTATCTCAAAAAATGATTTTTCAGTGATCTGATTATTTTTTTTCCATCAGCCATGGGTTATGGAGATACTTTTATCTTCAATGTAAAACATGGTGCAATTGGTTGTCTTTTTATTTTTTTTTTCTTTTCTAATTTTTTCCTTACAGTTCAAAGAATTTAGTATCATGATACTTTTAATCATAAATAAAAAACAAAAATACTTATATATAAAAAACAATAACTTCTTTTTTCAAATTTTGTTTTTTCTTTCTTTTTTTTTTTTTTTTTCCTGCAAACTATCCGAATATTATTAAACTCAATTATAATAATAATATAAGCAAAAAATTAAATAATGAAATTATCTTCACTTGCAGTTACAATCCTTTTAGGGGTTTATACTGCTAATGCTAATGAAGTTGTTGGAGCAGTTTCTGATACTACAACCAGTAGTCAAGGAAATGATGAAAATGCTAATCCAGATCTTGCATTTAGTCCACCATATTATCCATCACCAGTTTTAGGTAGAGAACCAGGATTAGATAAAAAATGGAAAGAAGCAATTGAAAAAGCTATTAAAGTTGTTGATAAAATGACATTAGTTGAAAAAATTAATATTACTAATGGTATTGGTATGGGATTTGGTAGATGTGTTGGTAGTACTGGATCAGTTGAAAGATTAGGTATTCCAGAAATTTGTACTGAAAATGGTCCATTAGGTGTTGGAGGTAATGATTTTGTGACATCATTCCCACCTGGTTTATCAGTTGGTACATCATTTAATAAAAAATTAGCAAGAGAACGAGCTGAAGCAATTGGTAAAGAATTTGTTTCAAAAGGTATTCATGTTATGTTAGGACCATGTATTGGACCAATTGGTACAATCCCATTAGGTGGTAGAAATTGGGAAGGTTTTGGTACTGATCCTTATTTACAAGGTATTTTAGGTGCTATTACTGTTGAAGGTGTTCAAGAACAAGGTGTTATGACAAATATTAAACATTTAATTGCAAATGAACAAGAAAAATTTAGAAATGTTGCATTTGGTATGCAATTAGGTTATCCACCATTTAAAGGACCAATTAGTTCAAATATTGATGATAGAACTATGCATGAAATTTATTTATGGCCATTTGCTGATGGTATTAGAGCAGGTGCAGTTTCAATTATGTGTTCTTATAATCATATTAATAATACTTTTGGTTGTGAAAATTCAGCAGTTATTAATGGATTAACTAAAGATGAATTAGGTTTCCCAGGTTTTATTATGAGTGATTGGGGTGCAACTCATAGTTCTGAAGCATTTGTTTCTGGTTTAGATATGAATTTACCAGGTGAAGGTGTTTTGGGTGATTTAAGTTGGACTTATGCAGGACCAAATATTACTGCTTTAGTTAAAGATGGTAAAGTTCCAGTTGAAAGAGTTAATGATATGGCAACAAGAATTATGGCTGGTTGGTATTATGTTGGTTTAGATAAATTATATGAAGAAGGTAAAGCAAGACCAAATTATGATGTTTTTACTGTTGATGATTATTCTAAATTATATGGTGAAGAATCTCAAATGGTTTTGGCAAATTCTCATGTTAATGCAATGACAAAACAATCAAAGAAAGCTGCTCATCAAGGTGCATTAGAATCTTTTGTTTTATTAAAAAATACTAAAAATGCTTTACCATTAAAACAAAAAGATAAAAAAGTTACAAAATTAGGTATTTTAGGTGTTGGAGCATTCCCATATCCTGAAGGTTTAAATGTTAAATCACAAATGCATCAAAATCCTGGTGCAATGTTTACTGGTTGGGGTTCAGGTGCTCTTCAATTAACTTATGGTGAAACTCCTTACGAATCTTTACAACATAGATGTATTGAAGAAGGTATTCAAGTTAATGCAGCTGATGGTCAAGATGTTTTATGGGTTAATGAAACTGTATTTGAAACTTCACCTTATAATTCAATTGCTGCTCATAGTGATGTTAATATTTTATTTGGTTATAGTAATGCAGGTGAAGAATTTGGTAGAGTTGCTAATCATAGTAATGGTGATCGAGCTAATTATACTTTATGGAATGCATTTGATGAATTGGTTGAAAAAACTGTTAAATTTAGTTCAAATAATATTATTGTTGCAACTACTGTTGGTCCAATTGATATGAGTAGATGGATTGATCATGAAAATGTTACTGCTGTTTTATTAAATACTCCAACTGGTCAAGATTTTGGTTCTGCTGTAACTGAAATTTTATTTGGTGATGAAAATCCAAGTGGTAAATTACCTTTTACTATTGCAAAAGATAATAAAGATTATATTCCAATGTTAGATGAATGGAATGATGATTCAGTTGTTCCACAACAAGATTTTAAAGAAGGTGTCTTTATTGATTATAGACATTTTGATAAATATAATTTGGAGCCAAAATTTGCATTTGGTTATGGTGAAAGTTATAGTAAATGGGAATTAAGTGATTTAAAAGTTGAACCAGTTAAAGTTCCACCAAAACAATTTACAAAAGCTAAAAAATTAAATGACCCAGTTAAAAGAAATGAAGAAATTGGAGATTTAGAACCACCAAAAGGATTTAAATTATTAAAAGGTGTTATTTATAGTTGGTTAAAGAAAGATCAACCACCTGTTTATAAAGTACCAAAAGGTTCATTAGATAAACAATTATCAGAATCAAGATTCCCTTATGCTAGTGGTAATATTGGTGGTAATGATGAATTATGGGAAGTTGCTTATAAAGTTCGAGCTAAAGTTCATAATAAAGGTCCATATAGAGGTAAACAAGTTGCTCAATTATATTTAGGTATTCCAGATTCTAAAGAAATTCCAACTCCAAAGAAACAATTAAGAGGTTTTGAAAAAGTTGATGTTGCTGTTGATGGTGCTGAAAAAGTTGAATTTAATTTATTAGCAAGAGATTTGGCTGTTTGGGATGTTATTAGTCAATCATGGATTGTTCCAAGAGGTGAATATAAAGTTTATGTTGGTACTTCAAGTCGTGATGCTAAAGAATTGAAATGTACTTTCACTGTTTAAAGAATTTAAAGAATTCTTTTAATTCCAATTTTATGAAATTTTTTTAATATTTTAATTATTAATAACGAAAATTTTTTTTTAATGTCTTCTTTTTTTATTATATTATGATTCGATTCTTTTTTCTAATTATTTTTTATACTTTTTTATAGGTTTTATTTTTTATTTCAAATTGTATTAATTTGTCTTTTTTTTATATTTTTTTATTTTTAATAATTAGGCTGTAAAAAATTTGTAGCTTTTCTTCAATTGTATCAAGAAATGTTTGATATCGATCTCTTTAAATTGGTTTATTATTTTAAATAATTATTGTATTGAGCCTATATATATTATAAACACATGAATTATTACCTGGATATAAATCTACTGTAAATATATTATCATAAATGCATACCATGGTATACCAGTATATATTTTATAGTATAGATATATATATACCTTGCAACGCAACACTAATTTAGCTAGCTTAAGTAATTAATTGACATAGTTTTTTCTACCAACAATTGATAATTTAAATTCTGCACATGTACTAAACAGCTGTAGATAAAACAGTCGACCAGATCTGCCCCTAGCAGGATAACGAACCATATACTAGTTATAGTATCATCTATTAATTTACTATTGGTCCATGCATACAATTGTACATCTAGCGCTGGACATATCAAATTTAAGCTATACCAGGTATATATATAGCCCTAAATTGTTTGAATATTTTACAGCATACATATATAATAACAACAGCTCTAGATGGTGAACTTATACATACTATAAAAAATCTTTTGATTATAAGCTTTAATACTTCAAATTACTCTATAGTTAATATATACAGCTCTAGAAATATTTTTCATTCCTCTCTTATAGTTCTAATAATCTTTATGTTTCAAGTTATCCAAATTCATGTCCAAATTTAAACTCAACTCAAGGTTACATTGAAGTGCAAATTTTTTTCAACTCAATTTGGACATTTACATATAACCGTTTTTTTTTGTAAATTTTTCATTTCCAACCTGCGCGCAGCTTTTTATCCTCCGCGCACTATTCCGATCTGTAACCATGGTAACCAAGCTATACCTAGGTAGTTAAATAGACTACTTGGTACTGTGAGTTACAAGTTTAAGTAATTAAAAAACATGTAGCCTACCTGCGATAGTAGGTACCCATCATGATTTAAAGACCTTTTTCGAGTCTATCTAAAGCTATCTACCTGGTATGATATGATATAACTGTATCGATCACGACCTGGTAAATACAGCCGCATTTGAATATTTAAAAGTGGATTCAGCATTTTAACCTGGGCTAGAGTAAATTTTACAGCATTTGCTAACACAGTGATAAATTCAATCCATGATTAATTAAGCATACTGAAACTGTGTATAAGGCTTAAAGATAGGTTTCAGAATAATTTTTTTCATCCAGGTTCAATATTAAAGTTCAATCTTGATTTACCGGTACCTGGGTCTTACGGGCTAAAACCATATTCTACATAGAACCCCAATTTAAAGATCATCGAAATCTTATGAAAAAAAAAAAAAAAATTCACTTAATAAAACTAATTTGAATTATAATAGTCATGGTTTAAATAATGCTTAAATTAATTTAGTTTATTATCACAATAAACTATAGTCTACTTGTAATCAAATCCAATCATCTGTGTCGTTTTTTATCTTTAATTATGACACATAGATTTCTAACTTCGATGTAAACCGTTGAATATAATATTAGAATAAACTACAGTATCACAGTCTACAAAAAAACCTTGCAGTACTGGTAGCTAGCTACACAATATATAAAAATATAAGTTAAACTCATAATCACTATATGAAAAGTTAATTTTGTGGGGACGGCTTCTTCCGTACCAATTTCGTTTAAAAAAAAAAAAATTTTCCCACTGGAATTTTAAATGGTATCGTCGGATTTCTGTACTCCTGTCAGGTTTTTGATGCATAAATGTAATGTATAACATTTTTGGTCAACCCCTAGAATTTTAAGAACACCAAACCTGAATTGAAGATTTCAGTAATATTAATTAAATCAGTCATTACTTGATTATAATGTTCTTAATAGTACAAACATTGTACGTACAATGGGGTACTTGAAGCCAGGATGTTTACTATGAAATTTGATAATCAAAATAGCTATAAATGTAGACTTCGAGCTGTATACTATAGACTAAATATTTATCAAGCAAACCAGGGTAAATTGAGACTCAAGCTATCACTCTGGGCCCTTCATAGTTAATAAATTTTGTATCATTTAATAATAATAACCGTAATCCAGCCGCCCCATAGTGCTAAACCTAATTAAACTATTTAATTATGGATCAATTACCATAATTGTACAAAATTCATGATCTACCCCACTGAAATTATTATATTTTTTTTTTTTCATCCATCCATCCAGTATTGTACCTCCAGGGCAGCCAGTGGTAAAAAAAAAATTTTTTTTCGATGATCAAAAAGTGAAATTTTTTTTAGTTCAAATTTTTAAGACTAAAATTGTCTTACACTTATTAGGCCTGTAATCATTTTCGCTTGAGACAGCTTAAAAGCGCGCATAAAATTGCACAATTCAAAGTTCCGACTTGGGCCGATGATAAGAAATAGATAGGAGCTTCTGCTTCTATAATTAGGAAGTTAAAATCGTTTATTATGATTTTTAAATCAATCTCAGATGGATGAAATTTTTTTAAAATTGGTACCTGAAAATTTCTTTTAAGCTGGCTTAACTTTACTTAGGCTTACTTAACTTATTTTACGCGATATTAAACCCCAAAAGAGAAAAAGATCACCGTCATCATTCATCAAAACCCACAAATTTCATCCATCCATCTACCAGCGTTGATTTGGCATGCCTAACGACATGGCTAAAGGCGATATTGGCAATTAAATACCATCCACATGTTGTACACATACCTAGATATAGTAATGGTATACATATCGATACCAGCTAGACTATATCGATATATCGATCGGTATTTACACTATCCGAACTTTAGTAAACCGATATACTCGTAAATATATTTATAACATATATATGCACCAAGCCTAATTATTAAACTTGTCGTTCTAGTCTACGTCTATAGTATACTTTGGATATATATATGTCGATAGTCAACTTGTACTTATATAATGAGCCTATAGACAAACACTGACTATAGTTTTGAACTCTAGATATCTATCGATAGTTATAGCTTTAGTATATATATACTTATAATTGAATCTATGATCTCGAGTTACTGGTATTTATATATCTATAATTAATGATACCATATAGCCTGAATTCGAATATAATTAAGCTATTAATGAATTCTATAATCAACATTAATTATAATTTACTGTTCACCGTGGATAGCCTAGACTAGAACACAGACTATATAATATGTAAGTTCTACACCCTTAAGAATGAATTCCTCGAGCTCGTATATATACACAGGTACAAT
The DNA here is from genome assembly GCA_030564325.1 of Blastobotrys capitulatus. NCBI lineage: Eukaryota > Fungi > Ascomycota > Dipodascomycetes > Dipodascales > Trichomonascaceae > Blastobotrys > Blastobotrys capitulatus. The sequence goes on along the minus strand of JAJLUL010000240.1, from coordinate 8,045 downwards.
ATTGTATATGATATATTCCAACAATTTATATATAAGCATATATGTATTTCTACTGAGCGGTATATATATATAGATGATTGATTAGATTAATTGTACCCACAAGGCAGGCTTGTAATTAACGAGCTAGATCTCGACGTATACAATTGTACGTCCTTGGTAATCATATTGCAATGTAGATATATGTAATAGCCATACGTATTATAGAAGTCCCCAGATTTCTACCATCAGATGCGGTAGCAATATTAATCAATTTATCGTGACTGTTTTATATATTTATATCGATATTTATTTAATATATAAATTTATAAGAGACAGGTGGGCTTCAAAAGTATAAACAGGGTCTTACTCTACTATGTACTATATTATATAATTTATTGACTTAATTCATAATAAACAATCAGATATTGCACATGTATATATTTGCAATCATAATCAAACATAAATTGGTATTGACTGTGATATCCGGATGTAAGAAAAGCATAAACTTATAATTTGTATAGCTGCACATGTAAGCTTGTCGTAGCTTAAGTATTGTAGAACATAATTCACTACTACCAGGCCTGGTACAACAATATATAATTAATTCAGCATCATATTTGTTTTACCAAGATTTTAAATTTAATTTAAATAGCTCTTACTTATTGTTTAAATATATATATTATAATACTGTATATGAGACTTCACTTTATAGGTAGCAATGCTGACATTATATATATGTAGTGTAGAATGTTCTATTATAGACTAGTTAACTAACTATGAGCCATTTGGTTCTACTAATATTGATCTAGAAATTTCATTATAGAGTACATACCTCGTCATTATAATTCAATATTATGATATCTAATTATAATACGCCACTTAATTATAAGTAACCATGTGGATTGAAAATTGTCCATTATGATATCAATATTGCCATCCATCTAAATATACATCGATCAAGATTGATATTGATTCAGGAGGATATTATGAACTAACCAAAATAGGATCATTCTTACCAACTTGATACTACAAGGCTGTGATATGTCGGTAAAAAAAAAATTGAATACCATTTTTATTCTATTTTTAGTTAAAATTTTTTATTTTTGTCGATAGTCTATAATTAAAAATTAAAGTAAACAAAACCGCTATTAGCTTAGAGCAGCTGGTATTCAATGATCATGATGAAGATCAATCTGATATGTATGGTACCATAGCTTAGTACGGTTACCGTATATTGGAATGGCTGAACATTCAAATCTTAAGCGTTTGTGAAAAATGCTTAAATAGATCTTATCAGTTTAGCAAAGCTTAAGCAAAGCAAATGTTCACAAATGTAAAAAATTGTATGAGGTTGAAAAACAAACAATTGACACAGTTTTTCTATTATTATACAGTATGTTTACAAGTATCCATTTTTTTTTAATACTCGCTCACTTGCCTTACTTTGCCTTGCTTGCAGTAGAGTATGAAACTCCCAACGTTAACCTTGTTAGTCATGCTTAAAGGGCAGCCAGCCAGCCAACTTGACTTACAATGAGCCAACCAACCACGTTAATTTTTTTTTGATTTTTTTTTTTTCATAATAAAAAAAAAGAAAATACTTTTTTCTTATTGTTGAATTTTAGGCGCACGCTATCAGTAATGTCTCACATTCAAAATTTTCTCTAAGACTGCTTGGACTCACTCAAGCAGGTAATGAGCCTTTTTTATAATTTTATTTTATGACTCTAAAATTTTTCTTTTTTATGGTTTTATATAATTCAAATTTTATATAAAAATCATCCAAGCTCCTCCATTTTTTTAAGATTTTTTTTTTTTCATTATAATTCATTAGACAACAAATACTATATTTTTTTTGGAATTTCATTAAAACAAAAAAAAAAAACAAAAAAATCAAATAAAAAGTTTCGATTAATCAACAAATAATAAAACAAAACTTTTAATCAATTTAATCTTTTCGATTTAAAAAAAAAAAAACTACAACCTTTTTTTTGCATTTATTTATATACACACAACACACATACAACAAAAATGCCCTCTTCAGAAGTCGTTTCCAACAGTAAAAACGTATGTTTATTAATACCAATATCATTAAAAAAAAAAAAAAATTCAATTACTAACAATAAAAAAAATAGCTAGAGAAATATATGAAATTACCTCAATATGGTAAAATTTTGGCTGAATATATTTGGATTGATGGTACTAACAACATTCGATCAAAATGTAAAACATTAGATAAAAAACCAGAATCTATTGATGAATTACCAGAATGGAACTTTGATGGTAGTAGTACTGAACAAGCTCCAGGTAATGATAGTGATATTTATTTACGACCAGTTGCAATTTATCAAGATCCATTTAGAATTGGTGATAACATTATTGTTTTGGCTGAATGTTGGAACAATGATGGTACTCCAAACAGATCCAATTATAGACATGAATGTGCTAAATTAATGGAAGCTCATGCTTCAGAACAAATTTGGTTTGGTATTGAACAAGAATATACTTTATTTGATGAATTTGATCAAGTTTATGGATGGCCAAAAGGTGGTTTCCCAGCTCCTCAAGGTCCATATTATTGTGGTGTTGGTACTGGTAAAGTTTTTTGTCGAGATATTGTTGAAGCTCATTATCGAGCTTGTGTTTATGCTGGTGTTAACATTTCTGGTATTAATGCTGAAGTTATGCCATCTCAATGGGAATATCAAGTTGGTCCATGTGAAGGTATTAAAATGGGTGATGATTTAACTGTTTCAAGATATTTATTACATCGAGTTGCTGAAGAATGGGGTGTTAAGATTTCATTCCATCCAAAACCATTAGCTGGTGATTGGAATGGTGCTGGTTGTCATACTAATGTTTCAACTGAAGCTATGAGACAACCAGGTGGTTTAAAATATATTGAAGAAGCTATTGAAAAATTATCAAAACGACATAAAGAACATATTGCTGTTTATGGTGAAGATAATGATTTACGATTAACTGGTAGACATGAAACTGCTTCTGCTGCTGCTTTCTCTGCTGGTGTTGCTAATCGAGGTGCTTCAATTCGAATCCCAAGATCTGTTGCTAAAGCTCAATGTGGTTATTTTGAAGATCGACGACCTGCTTCTAACATTGATCCTTATTTAGTTACTGGTATTATTACTGAAACTGTTTTGGGTTCAATTCCATCTGCTGATATTGTTGCTCAAGTTTCTAAATAAAGAAACTAACAATATTTTTGTGTACTAATGAGTTATGAAAAAAAAAAAAACAACCAACAACCAAAAAAATCTTATTATTATTATTATTATTTTATTATCATTATTAATTTATATAGTTTTGCTTTTTTATTGAGGATTTATTAAAGTAATCTTTTTAAGTAGTTTTGAAAAAAAAAAAAATTCTGAAATTCCTTTTTAAAAATATGCATTTTTTTTATTAATATATTATTTATTTTAGACTAACAAAATTATTATCTCTTTTGAACCACTAACTCGCTCAGTAGAATTTTCTCTTTGTAGATTAAATAAAGTTGATTTGTTTTAGTTTTGTCATTGAATTCAATTGAGCTCTTTGTTTATTTAGGAAGTTTGATTATCTAGAGCTGGATACTGCACATGTATATATCCATGAATGGTAGAATCATATATATTATTTTTCTTGAACGTTTGTAGATCGATCGTTATCGCGATCTCGTGAGGCTTAAAATCACTCAACGTCTATAATAATATTCTATATATATTATTAAAATTGTATATACCATGGTACAATATATCATCCATACAAACGGTAACACGTATTACTTGGTATATAAATTTCTTGTAGATATAATAATTACTGCATGCATCGACTTATAATTAGTATATACTAAGTGTAAATACGATAAAATCGGGTGAGTATGAACAAACAATGAATAATTAATTACCTTCGTATACAAATGTGAATCACGGGTGTTACGGGTTTTTTTTATTTTTAAATGGCACTATTAAAGTTGTATATAATACATATGTAAATAAAATCACGTATTTTAATTTAAAAATAATGAAAAATTAATTTATCATGTATTAATAGATTGTACTACCCAGGTTCCTGTACCTGAGAAGGCTGAAAAAAAATTTTTTTTCTTTTAATGTCATGGTAATGTAGTCTATTTTTGGATCAAAGGTTTGTTTGGGGTTTAATCAATGATATGATGATGATGGCAGCAGTACACACACGTGTGGATCCATATCCTGGCTGTGACAACTTTTTATCTTTTATTAATTAGGAGCACGCCTAATACATGTATTAAGTGCTAACCAGCCAGCTGGCAGGCCTACAGCGCTTAGCTAGCGCTAACGCTAGGGTATATTGATGTATAACGCCAGATCGATCTTGAGCCGCATTTTTTATGATGATATATGTCTCAGATTAATCTATCTACCATCATGATTTGGAATTTACGCTATTTTTAGGAGCAAAGGAGCTCAAGTGTGTAGATAGGCAATTGTATGAATTTACTATCCCTTGAGCATTCTGCATCATTATGTATATCTTTGAATGTATTATGACAATAGCACACGTATGTGTAATATGTATACATGAAATTTGTTGTAACAAATTGTTGACCCAAGACTACTAATTAAATACACTTGGAATAACCATATGATATCAGATCTAGCTACCAGTATTTATATAATATTATAAATAACCGTTATAACGTCAAGTTTAATTATTTCGGCTATATGGCTATCTGTTTTTCCAATTGGTTTAAAATACTTCTTTTATTTTATAATTGTTTTATAATTAATTATTGTGGCTGATATTTCTGTTGTCTGTGGCTGGTAATGTGGTTATTAACCCAGAGCTGTGATGAGTATACATATATACTGTTACATTTCATGGCTCTTCATGAATAGATTTTTTATTTCTGTATTATAGCTTCCTTTTTTTGTTCTGCAGGTTTTCTTAAATTATCAGATTCTTCTTTTAATTTTTCAACTTTTTCCTTCAATTTTTCAATTTGTTCTGCAGGTTGTTCTTTTGATTGTTGTTCTTTTTTCTTTTCAATTCCCTCTTTAGATTTTGATTTTTCAGGTTGTTTTTCAATATTCTCTTTTAATTGATCAGATTGTTTTGGTTTAACCACCTTCTTTTTAACTTTATGAAATTTATCAACATGATCTTTTAATTCATTTTTAACAATTCTATTGATTTGTTGTACCAAATCATCTTCAAATTTTGATAATTCATGTTGAATTTCTTTTCTTAAATTATCTCTTCTATTTAATTCTTCATCAAATTGACCCAAATAACTTGATTCTTTTTCTATTTTACCAGTTTTTGAATTTCTTTTCAACGTATATGGTTGATCAGGTGGTGTTATATTAACTGTCATTACCCAAATATATAATGTAATTGAAATTAATGCCAAAACACCTAAAAAAATAAATGTTATACGATTTGTTATTATATTTGGCATTATTATAATTATTTATTGAGAATTTGGTAAGTAAGATATTATAGATATAAAACCCGGGAATTCTTAAGAATTCATTAATGGGGGAAAGGTTTTAATATTTTTGTATAAATATCTTAAGTTTTTTAATAAAATTATTATAGTTTGCTAATAATATTATAATATCATATGAATCTGAAAGTTTATTAATTATTGCGCTGCTAGCTGGCAATCAAAGTAAATAAACAAAAGAATCTAATCTATAGAGCTATTATATATAATTAATATACTGTGAGACGTACGTAAAAGAAACAAGAAATATAACTAAAAATTATAATTCTAATATAAATATATGATATATATCTGATAGAAATGTTCGTTTATGATATCGATATCATATGAGTGGTACAGTAAGAATTATATCATTTATAATATCTATAGATACGTACAATATATTCTATAGATGCATGCATGCTGTATTACACATATATCCATGATATGGATCCACGTATACTGGCGCCTTTAAACTATGGTTTAAATTTGCATCTTTTTGATATCATTCGAAGCAATCAATCTTTAGAAATTTTATGCGCAAACGAACAATTATTAATATTAATTTCGGATCTATATATGCCACCGTCACGGTCGATCTCTATACATATCCAGATATCCCATAGATAATTCAATATAATGAGTTGATTGATTTAAAATACGAAATATTTTGAAGTTTCTCTTTTATTCGAGTCCTTTAGTTGTTAAGACATAATATAGCATATCCTAAACCTGAATTAAAGAATATTAAAGCAACGATCGAACAAACTGATATGCTATATATTTGTGTAATGAGTATATATATTATGTATTCCACCAATATTACATGTATATTTTATCTATATATACATGTGTATCAAATATATCATGATATAATCATGATGGAATTGGAATACAAAAGACTACCATTCACAAAAACTGAAAAGAAAAAATGAACTAATCAAAAAAGTAGAACTCGAAGTGCTTCGAATCTTGCTAGTTAGTAATAACTTTGCGCCAGCCCGGAGTCGAACCGGGGGCTCGTCGATGGCAACGACGAATTTTACCGCTAAACCACTGGCGCTTGAATAATTTCTGAAATTGTAAGAATTTTGCGCGGGCCGCTAATATGGTCGGAACTCCGAAGTTTGGTGCGGCTCATGAAGTTTTTGGTCGATTACTCTTTATTTTGAGGTCTAGAGATATTATTTAGGAGATAAAAAGATGAATTATTATTTAAAGTATATGTTTAAAAAAAAGTATAACGAAAAAATCAAAATTGAGAGATTTAGAGGTAATTTTAAGATGAGCAATGAACGGTTTTTAGTGGAATATTTACCAGGGTTGATAATTATAACAACTAATTCTAGAAACGAACTTAAGAAAGTTTTAGAATTTAAAAATTTATTAGATTTAATATTACTTTGGAGATTCGATCGAAGGTTTGGATGTTTTTTTGCTAGCTTATAACTATTATAATATTATCAATTGAGCAGTCTAGCTACATGCAAGTTCGAACTTAAGTAAGTAATTATAAGTTGAATTCCATCGTCGATAAATTTAGCTTAATCGTTTGTAATTGGTTAACTAATTATAATTATATATCTATATATAATCAGTTAATTAATTGACTTAATTAATATGTTAAGGTTAGATTTATGATGTTTTCCAACATATCTGGAAGTATATATGTATATATACTACAATGAAGATCAATTGTACGTACTATAAGTAATATATATATATAGGCCCTCAGTACTTCAAATATTGTACACGTGAGATTCTAGATATATATAGACCGGTATACCAATTGTTAACTATATATAAACAAAATATTAATTATATATAGTACTTTACGTTAGTATACTGTATTTAGCTTGTTAATTTGATAGTTTAAATCGAGATCTTATAATTTGAAACTTCTTCGATATATAATATATATAATATTCTAAATTAATTCACCATATGCTATACATGCATGCATCAATATATTTAAATATTGTACAGCTGCTCATGATCATGCTGCTGTATGAAATTGTCATAGGAGCTATAGCTGCTAGGTTAATTAATTATAAAGCCATATATATATATCTATATCTATAGGGATTCAAACTACAATTGACCTAGCTTTGATTCGAAGAACATAATTATATATATTCATGTATACATGCTTATAATTAACCATTTGCAGGAGTTTAAAATATTCTTATATTATAATGACCATTCGAAGTCATGAAGTTTATATGATTGATCGATATATACAGTATATACATGCATGTAAAGTACGTATACAAGTGTACTGTATATACAGTATATACAGTATATACCCATATGTATTAATTATATATATAACTAGTGTGCTCATGATAATAGACCTATTGCAGCATATACATGTATACTAACCTTAAATATTTCTACATATCCGGATAATCTGGTGTTAAAAAAAAAAAATCGGTATCGGGGATCAGTACCAATGGTAACAGTCCCTACTTATTCTTTTTAAGTACTAGTAAGATTTTTTTTGGCTGTGGTAAAAAATTTTTATGCACTAAAATTTTTTTTGTGGGTAACACTCTAAAACCACAAAATTCTTCACGCAAAAACTCTATATTCT